>PVJX010004991.1:0-89128 GCA_004027295.1 Dolichotis patagonum
GAGACTTCCTGGGCGTGAAGGGCGGGGCTACGGGGCCAAACAGACCTGGCCCAGATGCCGATCTCCAGGCAGTTCCCAGTCCCAAAGAGTCACGCAGAGATGCAGGTCTGCGCAGACTTTCGATCCAAACAGCTCAGGCCACTCTATGGTCCGGGATTTTCGGGTCCCAAAGAGACAGCCTGAGATGCTGCTTTCTGGGAGACTTCCTGGGCATGAAGCTGTCCTCAAGTTTCTAAAGCATCAAAAGGACCCATATACGAACTCAGATTTTTACTTACTCTTGAGTAAAATCCTGACCTAAATACACAAGAGAATAGTTATTGTTTTTGCTGTTACTTGCTTGTCAGACAAATGTGAAATTTGTACCTTAAAAATCACCTAATTTCCAAGCAGACTTTAAACTTCAGAATCCATATTTGACAAGACTGATAAATTTGCCCATAGAGGAATAAAGTAAGAGCTCATACTTAATGAATATAATGTTATTATACTACAGTTTCATGTGTATAAATTCATTTGTCTTCATTAAACCCTAAGAGTTGGTTATTTACCTATACCCATTTCAAAGTTGAGAAACTGAGGCACAGATAAGTTGAACAATTTGTCCAAGGTCATAGAATTAGTAAGACAGCAGAGCTGTAACTCAAACCCAGATGATTTCTTAGGCAATAATCTACTACCTCTCAAATGCTTTGCAAGGAGCAAAACAATATTAACAAATTCAAAAGACTGAAGACAATGTGTGAAATTATAATGGCAAAATGAGAGTTAAAAGCCCAATTTTCTTAATTTAAAATACCATATAAAGCAACAAGAAAAAAACCATGAACAGTATAAGATAAAGAATGATCAAAAGATGTAAACAGCCAGCTTAGCATTTTCAGAACAATGACCAAATAAACATATGAAAAGGTGTTCCAGCAGTAGCCAGCACTGAAGGAATACAAATCAGATAATGGGGAAGGAAAGGTTTTTCTCCTTTCAGAAAAGCAAACGTGAAAGCGCTTAATGATTTCAGTAGTAGGACGTGTGTGAGGAGACAGCACCTCTCACGTGACTTGATAGGACCTACGTTGGGAGAAACTTGTGGAGGCCAATTTGGCAATGCCTGTGAGGGCAAGACTGTGCATAAACTGTGATGCAGCAATATGATCATTGGGATGAGTTTCTCCAGTTCACTTGGCACAATTTTACCAATGTGAGATGAAAGATATCTTCCTTACTGCACTGTGTGTAACAGCACAAGCCTGGAAACCTTTGATTTGTGAGTCAACAGGCTCCAGAAATTATGGTATGTGATTGGCACCATGTGTATCATCTCATCCCTTTTCTGTAATTTTCTCCTTGTTACTGAATCCAATAAGTGATTGCAAAGTGGCAGGAAAAGCCCAGGTTCCGAGGACACTGGAGAAGGCCACTGTGTTGTCCCTGTGAAGAGAAAGATCTGCTCCCCCAGCTGCAGCAGGAGCCCTGTTCCTCTGAGGGGACCATACATGGTGAGGTGTCCCTAAGTCAACATAGACCCTAGAGGGTGAGCGGGGATGAGAGAGAGACAAGAGACGTCAAGATTGGAGACAAGACAGGGTTCTGATTAAGTCTCATTTATTTAAGGAAAAAAAAGGCGCTTATATAGTAAGTGGGAGAGTGAGGAAACTGGGTTCTAAAAAAACGTCGGTAACTGAGCGATGGTGGGCAATCCCAACTTATCAGCGGAAGTAACTAGGCAACAGTAGGCAGTCCCAACTAACTCATCAGGCAGTGTGTGGAGAAACAGAAGCTTATCTCAGAAAGCAGAAACTTAACTAATACTAAAGATGGCTGCTAATATAATTTGGAGATCAGTCACAGTTCTCCCACAGCGAGGCATCATGGCAGCCCCTCCTCCAGAGGCCTGGGAGAGCTGAAATAAGAAGACGTCTGTGTGGCCAGGAGACTCCCAGTGCTGTGGCCCAGATGCCCTATCACCAGCCTCCTGCATGGAACCTGGCTGCTGAGCACTGAACAGCCATCTGGCCACCTCGTGCAAAGCACTTCATTTTCTTTAGTGGTTTCCTCAGGCCTAGTGCTTCAAGAGCCCTACTGCTCACTTGCTCACCCGTCTATGACAGTGAGATCTTTACGCCTGTGCTCTGAGTCTGACAGACAGCTTATACTTAGGCTTCACTGCAGTCAGTCTGTTGGAGTGGACGCTGCTGTCCCCAGACTGACTGGGCTGTGCGCAGGGAGATCTTGCATCCATTAAGTCAGGCTAAAATGCAAACAAGGTAAGCTCAGTATCTTTTAACATGACAAAGACTCATTCCTCTCATTAGTTCCTTGTTCACTGTGATGTGGTGCACAGATGTGGATGGAGGCTTGGTTTGGTGCTACCACTTGGTTTCCCCAGCCAGCGAGGTGCCACCATTTGTTGGCGGGACTCCCTGGATGCCATGAGGTCCTCAACAGATTAGATGGGGGAAAACGTTGTAGAGGTTCTCAACTTGCAAACAATCCAGCATGAACTAACAAATCGTAATCAGTCTTGTGAGCCTGTTTAATTGCAACAGGATGGGAAAATGCAGCTCGTACCTGATTCTGGAAGGAGAGGCAGCTCATAGGCACAGCCCAGAGTTGTCATTCAAACACGGCCAAGCACAAACACACTTGATTATTCCTGTGCACTAGAAATTGAACAATGCTTTTTAGCCTGACAGTGCAGCTTCCACTGAAGGAGATTAGCAAGCAAAAGTGTTTCCCAGCCCAGCCAGGGCACACTCAGCACACACACCAGATCTAGGAAGCACCATGTGCAGGTGAAGACACCCCCAATATGAGATATGGGCTTCAGTCCCACTCTTGTGCTTGTACGTGACGCAGCTGCAGGCAGATTTTATTCTTCACTGTCTCTCAGCTTCCTTTCCTGTACAAAGATAGGCATGAGATTAACTTTCCTAGGGTTATAAACATTAAGTTAATATGTGTCCATTGTACTCAGTAGTCTCTAGTTCATAGTAAAGTTTATATACAGATTAGCGAAAACACTGGTTATTAACTAATCAATATCACTATATTGATTTCTTGGAAATATCATTAATAAGCAGGATTCTGAGAAAAAAGATTATCTTTTCCTGCAAGGTAATAGCTGTCCTATTTCAGCAAAGCACTTTTCTTAAGTCAAGGTATAAAGGCTGACAAGTCTCCTGGACTTAGGACAGGTACCGCCTAGGTTACAGCAGGTAGATGTGGCCTGGTGAGGAGCCCTTGGACTACAATGTGGCCAGGATCTGCCCTCTGGTTCACCACTGCCACCTCGCGGCAGGAAGAGCAATTGCAATTGGTTAGACTTTTCCCTCCTTTTTTCTATGAACCCTGACCAGAGCTGAGTCCTTAATGAGCCTCTTGATGCTATTTTATATCAGGAAAAGAATGGCAAGGAGGGAACAGAATCACTGTTGCAGAGGGTGGTTTTGAGTTTCAGCGACATTTAATTTAAAATGAAGAGGGTTGTGACCTTCTATCTCTTAACAATAAAGTAGGAGCAGCGATGAACGATAACACATATTCAAGTAAACAAGATAAATAGCTGGCTAAGTTGAACATTTGTGTCTTTATTTTTATGTTTCATTTCATGTGCATCTTAGTCTTTTTAACTGACAAAAAGTCTTAACTCCAGGGAGAGAGTTAAGTCTCAACTAGTCAGACTACCCCCGGCAGGTCTGCTGGGGATCAGTTAGAACTCCAGGATCTCTTTGGTGGTTTGCAAATTCTACAAGATGCTTCTGCTTCCTCTTAGCCTGGTGGAGTCATGCTGCCTCCAGATGGTTTGGATCCTGGAATTTCACACAGGGCTGAACTGTTCCAAACCTTCCAGACACTGACTTCCTCTCAGCAAAACTCTGCCCTCTGCCCTACACCATCCAGAGTCTCTCACTGTCAGAAAGAGTCAAGATTTTGCTTCTAAAGTAGCTAAATTTTGGAAGAATGGAGGGACACAAAAAAAGGAAACAAACATTAGATGAAGAACATAAAAAAAAAAACCCTAGAACACATGAAGCAGATTCAAAGAGATTACCAGGAAATTAAAAACTCTGCTGAAAGCTGGCAAAATTGCCTGAAAGAAACTACAGACAGATTAATAAAACTTAAAGATAGGTTTGCAATGTGTGATTGCAAAAGGAAAGATCTCTTAAAAATAACAAGGAAACAGGCAGTAACAATACAAAAACTAGAAGACCACAAGAGGATCTATAACTTAAAAATAAAAAATGTGAGTGAAGAAGTAGAGGTAAACATAAAGGAAATGCAAAGGCTATTTGCAGAAATAATTAAGGAAAACTTCCCAAGCATAGGAAAAGGAAATGATATCCAGATGTATGAGGCATACAGAACTCCAACCACCTACAACCAAAACAGAGCTATAATAATCCAGACATAAAATAATCAAAATGCCAGAAAGTCATCACAAGAACAGAACATTAAAAGCCATCAGAGGAAAGAAACAGATCACCTACAAAGGAAAACCCATCAAAATCACAACAGACTTCTTGACACAAACCATCAAATCAAGAAGAGCTTGGAGCAAAGTATTCCAAGCCCTGAAAGACAATAACCTACAACCCAGGTTGATGTACCCTGCAAAACTGTATCTCAAAATTAATGGAGAAACAAAATGCTTCCATGACAAAGAGGAACTGGGGGAGTTTGTGACCACCAATCCAACCCTACAAAAAATACTGAAGGACATTCTAGAAAGAGACAAAAAACACCAGGAGAGGCCTCAAAGAATGGGGCAGACAATGGAATGAAGAAGAAAAGTAGACAACCAATGACAGAAAAATAGCATAGCAGAAATGAGGCTGAGAAGGTTGGCTATAATCTCTAACATAGATGGCCTTGATACACTAACAAAATGAAACACAGGCAGAGTAGATCAGGAGATAGGGTCCATCGAGATGCTCTATATAGAAAATATAATTAACCTGAAAGAACATTTATGGACCGAAAGTCAAATATGAGAAAACAGTGCTCTATGTGACATGGAACTAGAGAAATAGGGGCAATTCATTAGCACCTGCAGATAGGTTGGAAAGACATCATATTTTTGTTCAGTAGAGAACTACACAGCTATAACGAATGAAAACCTTGAGGCTTTTGTAGGTAAAGGAATACAACTCGATATCAATTCCAGGAGTCAGAAGGTTCAGAACCAGTTAGGATAAATTAGCAGGTTGCTCCCCCTAATCTAAGAACTGAGAGAGTTAGTGGGACCCAAAATATGCAGTGCACCCTGTGAAAGTAAAAGGGGAGGAATTGTCTAAAAAGAGAAGGCAGAGGATATCGTTAATAGTGTATCAGGATTTAAAATCCACATTATTCTCACTGCTCTGTTTAGGTTGAATATATTCTGTTCCAGTTTGTTTAAATGTACTAGATTTGAGGGCACAGACAGCTATTCCAAAACTAGCGGGATATACTATGGTAACCATCCTTAATTTCCTATTAACTTAATCTGAAGCCCTGTATAACTTACACTGTCTTATTATGACTGATCTTATTTGAATCTGGTTTGTTAGATTGCTGTTTTCTCTTGACTGATTTTATTCGAGTCTATTATGATTGATAGTAACAAGTCTGAGAGTATAGGCAACTACACTGAAGATGACAAGATTCACTAGGATACTCACTTTGGTTTGACTATTACCTGCTTTTGAAGACTTATAATGTCTCCAATGTTTTGTTTTTATTAATGTTGTTATGTACTGCTATGTTCAATTAAACTATGCCTGATGATATAGACAATTCTATTGAAGATAACAAGAGACATCATTGTCACCATTGTAGATTACCTTGTATTGTGGTTTTATGTCTTTTTCATTTCACTTTTTTTAGGAATTTGTTTTGGTTTGTCTTGCTTTGCTTTGTTTTTCCCTCTAATACAGAAAAGATAGATATACATGTAGAGACTCACATATGCATAGAACTTCTAAACAGCTTATGAGAACTGATATATAATGTGGGATGAAATGAACAACTACTTTGAAGAAAAAGAGACACTATAGTACCCAGTGCTGATTTTGTAGCATCATGATATGAAATCCAGCAATAATATTACTCTTCGTTCAGAGTGACTTTAGTCTGTTTTGTTTTGTTTTGTTTTGTTTTTTTTTGTTTTGTTTAATTTCAACATCTATGAATATATGGACAGCTATTTTGAAGAGAATAAGAGACACTACGACAGCCATTGTTGACTTCCTTATTCTCTGGTCTTGAAGACCTGAAATGCCTTCATCATCTTGTTTGGATCAGTTTTGTTTTGTTTTGTTTTGTTTTGTAATATTATTTAAAGAGAAAAAATACCCATACAAAACAGAATAAAGGGTAGTAACAATACAGAATTCCAAGGAAAAGAGGAAAAGAACCAAAAAAAACCCACTAAGAAATCATTACTTGACAAATTATACACTGACATCTTGGAAATAGTTGTTCAAGTTACAAAATTAAAACTTGCAAAGTAGACATTCAAACAGTGACACTGTTAACAGTTCTGCTTCATGATCTGACAAAAACAGCAATATGGTCATGCATCTTACACACTCAAACCTACATGCAATTATATCAAAAAGGTTAAATTAAACACAACAAAACAGAACAAAGTGGGTCACAATAAAGCAATGTAAGAGACATAAATTTCAAAGCTAGACAATCAGAGCTATTCACTCTTTATCGTATTGACTCTTGTTTTCTTCCAAATAGTTGTCCATATTGTCACATACAGGAAATTCACATTAAACAACATAGTATAGAACTGATCTAAGCAGAACGAGGAAGGCGTTTCAGGTCTTCAAGACCAAACAATAGGGAAGCCAAGAATGGCTGTCATAGTGTCTCTCATTCTCCTAAAAACAGCTGTCCATACCTTCATGTGTGTTGAACTTAAACAAAACAAAATAAGCTAAAATTACTTTGAACAAAGAATGATGGTTTTGCTGGATTTCATATCATGACATCATGACACATCGTGTAGTGTCTCTTTTTCTTCAAAATAGTTGTTCATTTCAACATGCATTATATAGTTGGTTCTCGTAATCTGTTTATAAGCTCTACACATGCATGAGTCTCTAGGTGTATATCTATCCTTTCTGTATTAGAGGAAAAAACAAAACAGAGCAAGACAAAACAAAACAATTGCTAGAAAAGCATGAAGCAAAAAGTCACATAAAACTGCAATACAAGGTGATCTACAATGGTTACCATGATGTCTCAGCAGTATATAACAACATTAATAAAAACAAAGCATAGGAGATATTATAAGACTTCAAAAGCAGGTAATAATCAAACCAGAGTGGGTATCTTAGTGAATCTTGTCATCTTCTGTGTAGTTGCCTATACTGTTAGACTTGATGCTATCAATCATAACAGATTTGAATAAAATCAGTCAATATAAGATAGCACTCTAACAAACCAGATTCAAATAAGATCAGTCATAATAAGACAGTGTAAGTTATACAGGGCTTCTGATTAAGTTGATAGGAAATTAAGGATGATTACCATATTATGTCCTTTTATTTTTGGAATAGCTGACCTTGTCCTCAAGTCTAGTTTAAGTAGACAAACTGGAACAGCATGTAATCCATCCAAGCAGCGTGATGAGAATAAGGTAGATTTTAAATCTTGTTATCCCATTAACAATATCCTCTGCCTCCCTTTTTTAGACAATTCCTCCCCTTTCACTCCCATGGGGCGCACTGCTTATTTTGGGTCCCACTGCCTCCCTATATAGAGCATCTCAATGGACCCTATCTCCTGATCTACTCTGCCTGGGTTTCTCTCTGTTAGTATTTCAAGGCCATCTATACTAGAGATTATAGCCAGTATTCTCTGCCTTATTTCTGCTATTCTATTTTTCTGCCATTGGTAGTCTATTTTTCTCTTCCACTCCACTGTCTGCCCCATTCACTGAGGCCTCTCTGCCACTGTTCCTGAAATGCTCGTATTCTTGTTCTCTCTTTCTAAAATGTACTTTAGTATTTTTTGTAGGGTTGGGTTGGTGGTCACAAATTCTCCTAGTTCCTCTTTGTCATGGAAGCATCTTGCTTCTCCATTAATTTCTAGAGAGAGTTTTGCAGAATACATCAATCTGGGCTGGAGATTGTTCTCCTTCAGCACTTGAATAACTTTACTCCAAGCTCTTCTTGACTTGATGGTCTGTGTTTTGAAATCTGCTGTGATTTTGATGGGTTTTCCTTTATAGGTGATCTGTTTCTTTTCTCTGATGGCTTTTAATATTCTGTTCTTATATTGAATTTCTAGGATCTTGATTATTATGTGTCTGGGTGTAGCTATTTTGGTTGTAGGTGGCTGGAGTTCTGTATGCTTCATATGTCTGCATATCATTTCCTTTTTCTATGTTTGGGAAGTTTTCCTTAATAATTTCTGTGAATAGCCTTTGCAGTTCTTCTGTTTTGACTCCTGCTTCTTTATTCACATGCTTTATTCTTAAGTTATAGATCCTCTTGTCATTCTCTAGCCTTTTTATGGTTACTGCCTATTCCCTTGTTATTTTTAAGAGATATTCCCTTTCATGATCACACATTGCAAGTCTGTGTTCAATTTTTGATAGTCTATCTTTGGTTTCTTTCAAGCAGTTTTGCCAACTTTCTATGGAGTCTTTAGTTTGCTGGCAATCTCTTTGAATCTGCTTCATGAATTCTAGGTTTTTTTTAATATTCTTCATTGAACTTTTCTCTCCTTTTGTGTTCCACCATTCTTCTGTCTGTGTCTTCTTGAGAGATGACCAGCCTTTCTTTTATTAATCTACTTATCTCTTGTTTAACTTGAATTAATATTTCAGTTTTGATCTCATTTATGAGGTCCTGAAGATATCTCTTTATGTCTACTGATGCTGTGTTTGATGTTGCATGTTTGCTGCCCTCAGTCTCTTTTATATTTACCTCTCCTGGATCAATATTCTCAGGGTTGGGGTCTGGGGGCTTTTTCTTATTTCTCCCTCTCGTCATGTTTTTGGTTTCTTCCATACTTGGTTCCTTCCATACAAGTGTATAGTGTAATTCCCAGCCCCTTTTCTTGTTGGTTAGGGTTCTTCTGGAGCATGTAGGCTAGGGGCTTCTGCCCTCTGCTGTCCACTGTCAGAGAGTAAAGTGCAAGCAAGGGTAGTATATGCTGGCTCCTCCCCTCTGGGCCAGTTGACCTTTGCAGGTCTTCACTGTGTCAGTGTGTGCTGCCCTCAGGGAACCAACTGACTTGTGATGACCTACTGGGTCCCAGTCCAGTCCAAGCAGATTCCACCAATCTGCTCTGCAAGGAGAGCGACCAACTGAAGCCGCTTCCTTACAGCACCAGGGCTTTCCTGCCCAACTCCAATATGTCGTCTAGTAGGTTGCCTCTTTCCCGCGGGAGGGTCTTGTTCCCATCACTCACTATGTGTTGATGCTGGTCCCTGAGAACTGCTGGACTCCCTGACCTCTGACCTCAGTGCGGCTGCAGTGCAAATTCATGGTGCCTCTGGGTGGGTCGCGTGCAGGGCTGGTTCTGGACGAGCCGTGCTCAGGGCTGTTCAGCTCCACGCTCCGGCCGCTCAAGCCAGTCGCTTCGGTCCCGGTTTGGTCACTCAAGTGGTTCTCGGGCACAAATTCATGCAGCTCTGCCAGAGTGCAGTACTTGCCAATCTTAGCTTCTCTAATGGTAGCCCCGGGACCTCATATTTGAGCAGTTTCTTTCCCTTCAGTTTCTTCCTGGGTTGAGAGAGTCCATCTCCCTCTGGATCTCTCCAGGGTGTTCTATTCTGGCATTTGGGCTGTCTCTGTCAGAGAGGCTCCATATCCTGCTACCTCTAGGTCCACCATCTTTCTCTGTTAGTCTAAATTCTATTTTGTTCCGCTGGGCGTTGTCTGATCGCACACAAAGAGCAGGCTACTCAGAACGTTGCAAATCACACAGGCCATTGAGCGGGCTGGCTGAGGCCTGGATCACTTTTATACTACATTGTTTTGTATGAATTCAATGTATGTGAAGATATCAACAACTATTTGGAAGAAAACAAGAGACAATATGATAGATAGTGAAGATCTCTGGTTGTCTTGCTTTGAAATTGGTGTCTCTTACATTGCTTTCTTATGTTCTGTTTTATTGTGTTTAATTTTACCCTCTTTAAAACAAAATTTCAAAAAAAATAAAGTAGCTAAACTTCCACTCTGTAATAGTGATACCATCTACCAGGGTTATAGTATAGAAATTATTTTTCTTATCAATATAAAATGTGCTTAACTTCATCTGCTTCTTAGCTACTCTTTGTCAATTTCCATATAAAATGAAACACAAGAGTGAAAATAAATAATAATTTTCCATCACCTTTTTGACTGCATGAGACACCAGCTGTAGTTTTACTGCCATCATCTACTCCCAAGTTCTTGCTAATTTGGGAACTTGAAAAAAATCAAACAATAGGAATTACAGGGGTGATTCCCAGAGCTCAAGGAGAGCCAAGGCATGTGGAGCTGGGAGGCAGATGCAGCACACATTTCCAGTGAGGGTAAGGACAACACGAGTGACACTTACACAGCACAGGCAGAGGACAAGGGCAGAGCCACTCAGCTGTGTCACTCTTACTCTCAGTTTGGGTTCAGCCACACCCTTTACCTAAATGACACATTGATTAAGATGCATAATTACATAGGAAGTAATTGCTTTGAAATATATCTGGAAATGGTTAAATGACATTAAAATTATAAATATCAGCAATCAAAGAAATTAAAGTATGTAAAATATGTTTACATTATTTAGCTTCAACAGCTGCCTGATCATAAAAGTGAAACTGGAAATGTATTTTCCACACAGCTGAAAAATGTTAGAAGGTACAGGAGGTTTGCTTTGCTGTTTTTTGGTTGTCTTGTTTTGTTTTGTTTTGTTTGCTGTTGTTTTACAAAGATAGTTAAGCCATTTATTTTTTTTTAAAAAAAGGCAATCTGCAAACCTTTTAGTCATAAGCTTAGCACTCTCGATACATGTGCAAGTAAAAGGGAATATAAGCAGACTACAGCCTTTCTGCTCAATTTTGGATTTGTTGGAACTTCCTTTTAATGAATAATTTTGGTATGGGAAGAAAAATAATTTAAATGATAATGTGCTCTGCACACGTGCCTCTTTACTCCGGTGGCATCTGTGAAGGATTCCTCGTCCATGCAGGCTCTCTGGCTCTCAGCGCTCAGGAACGGCCTCTCATCCCACCAGGAGAGCTTCAGAGTAGCACTGCAGGCAATCTGGTAATAGGGAGCTTTACAATGATACCTTCACCAGGTTAGCAGAATTGTTAGTTGTTTTTCCTACCTTAACGTTCATGTCAGTTCTGTCATTCTCTATCTGGAAAGTGTTATGTGTCTAACACAAGTCTTTCACTTCCGATTTAGACAAACCAGTGCAGGGACTTCTAGTGACGTACTCAAGGTCACTTGGGAACTTGGAGGCAGATGGTGCTAAAAATCCAACTCTATGTTCTCCCCTGCTGCTTTCAGACATAATACCATGGTGTTCTTGTGCCCCTAAAGCTGTGGTCCTGTCCCTGTGTTTTAAAAATATGACTAGTGATTTCAGATATCAATGTTTTGACCAGTTGTTTAAAAAAAAAAAAGGTTTAGCCTGAAACATAAGGTGTGTTTTTATTTAGGGAGATTTGGTTTGGGATTACTTCAGAGGGATAAGATTCTAGAGGTTGTGATTATAAACATGGAGGCCTGAACAGGGCTGACAGAAGAGGGAAGTGGGATTTCATTTGCAAATTTAATGTGAAAATAGTGATAGAGAGCAAGGTTTCACAATGTAGAAAAATGCAATAAAGTCCCTCATTACCATAATAGCCCCATGCTAAGGCGAAGCTTGTACTCCGCCCCATTTAAATTCAGTTTTGTTGATGGTGACATTTTTACTGTGCAGACAAGTCCCTGGTCCTATAAGAGAAGTCATTAAGGAAACATATTCTTTTACAGAAATTTCTTTACCATCCACTTTAAGGAATCCATCTCTGTCAAATCTTTTTCTAGTTGGTACAAAAACATGATTTATATCACATTATATAAACTGCACTGCATTATAAATGGATCCGTGTTTCCCACGCATCTTTTTAGAGCTACACGAGAAGCATTTTCCATTGAGTCTGAAATGTGTTTTCTATAAAGAAAGGTGAAGGAAACAGTTCAAGCTTATGAAGTGAAAGCAGACACATATTTCTTTACATATTATGAGTTTGATATTTGAAATGACAGAAGCAGGTTCACAAATAGCTGTCTATTAACAATCTTCCAGAGGGAGTGCAGAGTGAGGAAGGAGAGCCATGGACCTACTTTGGGGGCACCCTCTACTCACCGAGTGGGCACCGCTTCTCCATTCGGTGCCCAGCTCCCTTACCAGGCGCTCCAGTCTGGACTCTCTTCCTTCTTCCCTGAAAGAATATGCAGGTATAAACTGGCTAGTATGACGGATGGATGTGAAATGTCTTGGAGACAAATGAGATCGTGAGCACTCACATTTTCTGTTCTTTGGCAAAGCATTTGAAATATCCATTTCCAGTGATTTAAAGCAGAATGGCAGGGCGAGGATAGCAGGGCATAGTATGAAGAATCATATTGAGGCAAACTAAAATACATATACACAAACTCCTCCCATATTTCATGATAATGATACATAAGCAACCACTTCATCAACCATAATGTTGCTACTCTTGAGTAGATTCATCTCAGTTGTCATTATGAAATGTCACTTTATTCTTCAGTTGTCTTCAGCAGTTAACTACATTACCCAACTCAGCGCATTCCCAACTGGAGGTTACTATGAAAGACCAGCAGATTTTCATCATAGACTCAGTGTAGTCGTCTTTTTACAGCATTCCATCAAACAATAATTGGATTTCATAAATATTATTTTAGCATGGTTTGTCTACAAAATAATTTCACTGGACAAAATATAAATTACACATATCATAATGTTACTGACATAGAAAACACTATTGATTAATAAAGTTATAAGTAGCTGTTGAAAACAAGAAGTATAGTATCTATCAATTTTATTCTTTACAAAGAAGGAATGGTGACATAAACATTGTGATAGGATAAGACATTTGTATATTCAAACTCAATTTCAGTTTTGGTTGCATGAAAACCTTAATAATACTCCTATTTTTAGAAATCATGAGAAAAAAAATTACAACTTTGCATAATAACCTAATGCAGAAAGTAACAATATGATAATAACTTAGTTCTAGTCTTCAGTTCCTACCAAATTTCTTTTGTACAAATTGTATTTTTAAACATGTGTCTTAACTGTAGCTGTTTCAACATTAAATTTGTCCTATAAATGTATTGTCCTCCACACATTCATTTATGCATTACTGAGCATTTACAGGTTCTGAGGAATCGGTATAGGGCTTAAGCTAGAGATTTGAATAAACTCTTGCTCTTTGTCCCTTTTGCTTCTATGGTTAGAGCAGAACAGCGTATCAGGCTTTGCAGTACAGTTTTCTAGGTTCTCTGATTGACTAAATGGGACAACTATGGAGGCATGACATCTTGGGAACTCAAGAGAGAATATTTGAAGAATCAAACAAAAATGTTTGAAGAGCCATGAAATCTCAGGACTCCTGCACTCATAAGTAAGATAGAGGAAAGATAAATGTATCTAACCATAATTGTAAAAGAAAGAAAGAAAGAAAGAAAGAAAGAAAGAAAGAAAGAAAGAAAGAAAGAAAGAAAGAAGAAAGAAAGAAAGAAAGAAAGAAAGAAAGAAAGAAAGAAAGAAAGAAAGAAAAAAAGAAAGGTGGAAGGAAAGAAAGAAAGATGGAAGGAAAGAAAGAAAGGTACAGTGATATTTATAAAAGAAGCATGGAGTTATAATATGGAGTTAGAAACTGAATCTAGTTTTCGAAGTTGGGGTAGATTTCACAAAAGAACTGATATTTCCACTGAGGAGTAGAATTTTATCTCTGGTGTAGTACAAAAATTAATTAATCCTTGACTAACATCAAAATGCACAGAGAAACCTCCTCAAAAAGCAGGTTGGTAAAAGCCGACTCTCCCAAAAGATGGTAAGACCATATTGCTTGTAGGACCTGATAGGGAAGCAACCCAAGAGCCTATGTTACAGACAACATATGAAGTGTGAAAAGGGGAGACAGTGGGAGCAGAGAAACTTCCACACCGAGTGAGGGGCCTTGAAAAACAAGGAAAAGATCTGCATTACTATAACGAGATAAGTAATATGCTAAAAAAGGAAAGATTGGTTTTGGCTCAAGGCGTTGGAAGTTTCAGCCTGTGATCAAGTGGTCCCTTCGCTTGAACCACTTCGCTTCTTGTTCAGAAGGCCAGCGTCACAGGAGTATGGAGAACGAGCAGCTTACATCATCATCTGGCCAGCAGAAAGAGAGACAGGAAAAGGCCAGATTCCCACACTGAGCTTTGAGGACTCCTTCCAATGACCCAACAGCCTCCGAAGAGGACCTCCCTTGACAGGATCCAACACCTCCAGGAGCACTGCCCAGCACAGCCCTTTTGGCAGGAATTGCTTAGTACTCAACCTTAGTAGCAAGGTATTTCCCTTTTGTTCTACGGTTGTTCTACGGTTTCTTAGTGCTTGGTTATAAGTGGTCTGACCGTTGCCCTCCTCTGGCTTCATTTCACTTTGTATTATCTAGCACTCACACCCACTGAAGCCACGTCGTGCTTTCTCAGAGTTGGAAAAAGCATTCCTCCTTCCTGGCTTTTCTCCTGGCTGTTTCTCCTGCCTTGCTTGCACTTGTCTACCAGCATTGGTTCATTCTCACCATTTAGATTCAGCTCAAACTTCTCCTTTCCAGAGATTTTCCTAGAGCAATGCCTGCCAATCAGCAGGACCCAAGTTACTATTTACACACAAGTAGACTTCACTTATTTAGGGTAATTTTCACTAAGTGGCATTGCCCAGTGTTTTTCCTTTGTGTACTTATTTATTTTCTTTCATCCTTGTCTACAATGCAAATTCTCATAGGCGTAACTTTTCAGTCTTTATTACCATTGTGTGCCCTAAGAATGCTGCAGAGTAATCCTCCCAAATCTAAACTGAATACATGAATGAATAAAAATCATAGTCTGCAGTTGCCTCAAGCCATGTCCACCTACTAACCAGAGATTCCCGGACCCCCTACCCCAGTAAACTCCAAATAAATGAAAAGGAATGAATGAGTAAACATTTCCAGGAGTATTTTATGTTGTAAGCATTGGATTTGCAAAAGTAAGAATCTGATTAAAAGAGACAGAAATGTCAATCAGATACTTTTATCCAAAGAAAAAATAATTAATGTTAAGATTAAACAAAGCCAGCAGAGGATCTTTTGGGGACTGAAAGTTCAGGGAAAGAAGCAGGCTCTGATCCTGTTCCCTGTCACTTCTCACGTGTCTCTGCAGTCCACAGACACCCGTGAGGACAGGCAGGTCACTCATGGGAAATAATCAGTTGTGGCTGATGACTGATATCTCTGGGTAAGTACAGTTACAAAGCAACTGTTAGGAAAGACAGAAAGCACGGTGATACAATGGAGGGAATGGAAAGGGAGGGCAAGACCGCAGCTGATCAGGTCCCCTCAGCCGTTCCAGGACAAGGCTGCTGGGATCAGGGATGAGACACCTCGCTGGGGGGCAAGCAGAAGGTTGCCTTTTCCCCTTTCTGTGGAAGAGTATAAAAAGAGGTGAGCGTATGTCATTTTTAAGGCCATCTTCTTTTCCGTGATTTATTTTGAGTAAAAGGCCTCCCGCCATTAGTCTGGAAAGGAAGACTAAAGTAACGACTGCAAGACTGAAATGTGCAGAATGGATTTCAGTGGTTGACAGATGAGTGAGAAGCCCTCCCTTGGGATGTTTATATCTGTCTGCATCTCTAGCATCGTGCATACAAGCTCTACCTGCATAAGTCTGCACAGCTAAACATACACATATACGTATGATAAATTTGTAATGAGGATGAACAAGTCTCTGTACTAGAAAGTGCAATTACATATGTCTAAAGTTTTATACAATTTGACAAGAATCAAAACCCATTTCTAGGACAATAAAACAGACTTGTGCTATATATAGTTATTGTACCAATGTCCATTTTTTTTCATTTGTTTCTTCATTCTGCATAATGTTCACAATTGACGATTTCCCTTGCAGGTGCTGAGTTAGCGTAGAATCAGCTATGTTGTGCTCCTCTAGGTAACCTCAGAAAGTGTCACCAGGAGGTCCGAGGGGAGGCAAGGCTGGAGCACCTCCCTGCTGTTTGAATACTGCGTGGTGAGTTCATTCTGTCTTAAGGCTTTCCTTACGCCACAAACAGATTTGCTTTTCTGTGCCTCTCTGTGAGACTCTGAATGACATACTCTCTGTGATACTGTGTGTTGATTCTGGAGAGGGAAAGAACCTGAGAGTCAGATAGTCATGCACGCAAGCTCCTCCCTGCCGTCAGTCATCCAAAGCTGAATGTGTTTCTTGTATTTTTCAAGCCTCTGTTTCCTAATACAGAGAATGAGGGTATTTCAAGTACTTCACACAGTTAATTTTTCTGAGAATTAAGAAATAGTGTATTTTATAGACATGGAGTGAATGATGAATATCATGCATATTTCTCATTACTAATAACAAAACTCATAGTTTACTACTGTACCTGTCTGAATAAAAATTCAGAGATGTAAATTTGGAGAATTTACATCAGTCAAGCTATTTATGGAAATTCTCAGACAGAACAGAGGCTCCTCATTATTGCCATGGTTACCATGAAGAAGGACAGCAGTCCTAGGAGAGAGCCAGCATGGTCCAGGAGGAGCAAGGTTAGCTGGAGTCAGGCTGTCTTTGAGGACAGAAGCAGAATGTAACCAAGCAATGGAGTTAAAGGACAGAACCCTAAGCACAAAACCCATCTCCAGAGTCCCAGTAGGAAAAGATGAGGATGTGTGCTATCAAAACAAGGGCCTGAAATGGAAGGCATAAGAAAGCACGTGTTAAATGTCTCCCAGCTTCCCCCTGCGACTCTGTTCACCAGTCTCCCAACCCCTCTCTCTGTCCAGGAATACATATGAATAGGACCATTTCAATGTGTTCCCGGGAAAAAACTTCTAGAACCCTGGAAGGAGGCAAGAAGAGAAAAGAGTTTGAAGTTGGGATTTTTATTCCTCTGGCTTCCACCTTCCAAGCTGTTTGGGTTGTCAGTGTTCGGCAATATCACAGCTTTTGTGGCTGAAGTGTAGTTTATTCAGCACCCTGTTGGGTGACAGTAATTGTTCAGTTTGTTTTTTCCAGCTGTTTACTGCTCTATATCTTTGTAATCCTCCTACATTACATTTATGTGTCTGTAAACTGCTTTGTTGTAGCTAATCATCTTTAGTAATCCTCATAGGAGGGTGCCTCTGTGTCTGGCTAGAGTCTAACAGAGAAAAGGGAATGAGGTGCCAGCAGAAGATGGTGAATCAGCATTAAGGCTCCGTCCTGCAAGGGCGGCCAAAGAAGGAGCAAGTGGCGGCTACAAGTAAAGGATCGATAGGTCAAATCGATGGTCACGAATTCAAAAGAAGGCAAGCTCAGGCCATGGCTGGAGACAGTGCCTCCTAAGCAGCACCAAAAAGAACTGGAGCCTGAGCAGCATTTACAATGTTGGCCATGTGTCCTGGGAAAACCCAGGAAGTTGACATCCATAACATAAAATAAATTTCACAAAAATCCTATGGGGTCACTTTTTCCTTCTGTGATCCCAGAGGAGGATCAGATCTGAGTCTTGAAACCTCCTTGGGAATGCTTTTCCAGGCGAAGCATAGCAAACATTGAGGGAATACTCGTAGAACAGAAGTAGACATGGGTGGCTGAGGACCATGCCCTCCCAGCATCTCCTGATTGATTCAAGATTCACAGCATAGACTATTAAACCATTTAGTGAGCTCTTGTAAGTATGTAGGGGGTCTGGTTTGATAATGAGGAAGGGTGGATTATAGAGGTTATTGTATCATGGACAAACCAAAAAAAAAAAAAAAACTTTTCTAGGATTTGATTCTATCAACCAAATAAAAAACAATCCTGCCTTCCTGTAAAAGAGCAGATTTGAGTTCAAAGCAAAATAAAATAGCAGAAACTACTGTAGGAAAATTACCCATAGCTGTCAATTGTAATGAGGCTTAGACACCACCATGATGTGGACAAGATAGAAATCATGATGTGGGTCAGTCCTGACGGCTCTGTCCTGACCTCACTCTTTGGCATATTGTAGATCTTTGGCACCTTCGTTCTGAAAGTCAGTCAGGGCTGAAGTGAAGATTCTGCAGACGGTGTATCACTCCATGCTTACCTGAGTATCAACTAGCAGGGCAAATTCAAAGCATGACTGGGAGAAACTCTTGGCTTCAAACTCTTTTCTTGATTTTCTACCACCTGTGTGACCCCAGGCAAACCAGTAGTATCTATCTTACCATGTAGATTAAATGTATAAAATGCAACTTCTATAAACCCAAATCATATCTACACACTGCTACCTGCTGGTGACCCCATGAAACTGTATTCATCCCAGTTAGAATTATTCCAGAAACTTTTCACATCCATACTTCCCCGAGGGCACTGAGAGGCAAGACATTCAACTCCTTTCTCCTTTTAGTTTAATAGCCTAGCTAAAAGTGACAAATATGTTTAGCATCCCTTTCCTGCAGGCCTGAGACTGCAGCAGAGATACAACATAGGCCCAACTCTTCCAAGAACATTTTCCTCTCCCAGTGATAAATCTGTGGGAGACCAATGTTTCAAATAGTAAAAACTTCACGTTACTTTGAAATGATGTAATAATGGGCCAGGGGAGAGGAGAGAAGAGGAGAGGAGAGGAGAGGAGAGGAGAGGAGAGGAGAGGAGAGGAGAGAGAGTGTTTGAGAGAGAGAGACTGAGAGAGAGAGTAGAAATTCCAGAACAGAAGCAAATGAGCATTCTGGAACAAGGACAGATGAGTAGGATGCTGAAATCAAAATTGACTCTGCTACATGCATTTCAACAGATAGGAAGATGCAATTTCCTTGCCAACCTGAGGAGCTGAAGCATGACTAAAAAGACTCTCCTCGTGGACAGCCCTCTACCCCATCCATCACCTTGCGTCATGCATCCATACTTATCTAAAAGGATGACATTTAATACGAAATAAGAATGATGAAGGGCTCAGAAATTTGTGCAATTTATTACTGATGTCAAGTTTTATTAATCTAAAGAGTGCTTGACAAAATTTGCTTAGTACAATTGAATCTGAAAAAAGGGTTATTACCACATGACTTTTCACATATGAAGTCCTCATGAAAGGATCATATTACCCATAGATTAGACTGGCTCAAACTTTATTGAGGAAACAATTACTTCTGAAACATATTACTATATTGTTTACTATAAAGGACACATTTTTTTTCATTTTTATATGTTTGAGTAAGATTTTTATGGAATTTTATTCTTTATTTAGTAAATGAAGTCTTTAAGTTTCAAATTCTGAAAAGGAAAGTTATCTACATTACCTGGGAGTAAGTATAAGTGACCTCACAATCCCTCTATCTGTGTTTATTTGGTAAGGGACCAAGAGGCCTGGACATGTCCTGAGTAAACATTCCAAGCTGTGTTCATAATGACAGCCACTGACAGACGAGTAAAACAGGCTAAGAGAGAGGTCACTAGCGGCAATTGAATACTTGCAAAAAGGGGTTGATTCACGGGAAAACACAGGTACAAAAACGTTTTGACAAACTTAATTCAGAAATACAACGTGAAATTTAAACATTATCACAGTTCCAAAAAAGAATGTGAACTTTGGTCATCTTTCCCTCCTGGGTCACTCTGTCACCCAGCTTCTATACTTATATGCTGTGCGGGTATAAAGTAGATTCCTTACTTGCATGTGTGATGCACTGATTCTAAAGCACTCTCCATGCTGAAGTGCTGGAAGAGATGCGTAAAGATTTACATGTCCTTAAAATAATGAAATTCAGCTCCAGAGAAACAAAACAGCCTTCTATCTGATGAAAGACTGAGTCAACAATGAAGAGCCTTAGCTTGAACTGTGACTGAGATGGGACACTCAATGGCACTAGTTGAAACCCAGGGAGAACTATGCAGTGGTACCCAGCCCCCAACCATCTGGACACAGTCACCATTGCCATTTTAAGACCAAAGTAGTTAGTGAGTAATCACTCTTTATCAGACATTGGCAAACACTTTCTGTAAAATACCAGATGGTAAGTATTTAGACATTGGGAGTCATATCTCTCTGCAACTACTAAATAATTCAAAAGTAGCCCTACATAGCACATGAACAAATGAGCACAGTTGTACGTCTATAAAGTCGAACTGACCCTAATTTTGACTATCATATAATTTCTGTGTCATGAAAAGTATTCTTCTTTTGATATTTTCTCAACCATCATGTTTAAAAGAGTAAAAACTACTCTTAGTCAAGGAACACACAAAAGCAAGTAATAAGCCCAACTGCAATGCCCCAGAGGCTGGGTGTCTCACACCATGACCCAAATGGCAGAGGATGAGAATGAACTGACTATCAAATCCTAGCCAAATCTGAAGCTTAGATATTGTCAGTACAAGATGGCAACCAAAAGCCCAACATGGCTGAGAATGAAACCAGCATCACCAAAGAGAGCCTCAGTCCAGGACTGAAGTTTGAACATTCCACAGAGCCTGGGTGAGAGCAGCACTGGGACACAGGCTTGGAGAGAATGAGAGGTAGGCAGCAATCCCCTGAGATTTCCTGAGAAGCTAAAGCTCAGACCAGGAATATCATGGGGTCTCTGTTGAGTGGTAGGAGGCCAGGTTTGTAGCTATAACCTTCATGGGGAAGTCTGCCTGAGCTCAGCACTGCTAGCTATATTCAGCATGAACTAGTGGTCTGCCATACTACACGCGAGTATCTGGGTTGTCTAAGTGTCTGTAGTAAAATCGTAGCCCTCCTTGCCTTAGTTAAGGGTGGTTAAGAGTGTTTGTTAGAGTCTGCCAATATTCAGCTTAGATTTGATGCTACTTTTGTCACTTACGTCACTACTGTACTAGCAAGGTGACATGGCTGTTGCTGTAAATTGATTTTCCCAGTATGCATTTTATCTATATTATCTGGGGTCCTTACATAATACCATGGCACATTCTGAAGAACCAGGCAGTATATCAAAGGAGCTGCAGACTCTAGCACAGAAAACATAAATAGAAATGTGAGGCGATAAGGCAGCTAAATGTCTCCCAAAATTCCCAGTCCCCCCAAAGCCAATCCAGGGAGCACTGAGGGGTGGCAAAACATAAGCCACACAGCAGAAATGTCTGAAAGCACACCAAAGGAGATAACCAGACAGTTCAGTGAAGAACTTGGGAAATTCAAAGGAGATATAGCTAAACAGATAGTGATCAAATTGAAACAAATGATGAGTGAGTCTAAAGAAAACACTAAAAACAAATCTTATGGCACTAAATAAAGAGATGAAAAACATGAGTGCCCAACATAAAGAAGAATGGGAATCCATAAATAAAATTCAACACAAAAATCCAAGAATTTAAAAGTATTGTAGAAATTATGGGTGGCTGAAGGGACCAGAAGACAGGGTCAGATCTGTAAGACAGCACAGTGGTTCACGATAAACTAATAAGACACAACTTCAAACGACATGAAATATGGACTCAACAGCTGTTAGATGACTTAAAGAAAGCTTATACATATGTAAATAGAATATATAATACATATGCAAATCAGAAGGTAGAACAAAATCTATAAAAAACCAGTCTGCAGGAATGATAGCAGAAAAATTTTCAGAGGTGGAAATAGAACTACCGTACAGACAAGAGAGGCATACAGAACCCCAAATAGTCAAGATAATAAAAAAGTGAGCACCATCTCTTAATTAAAATGCCAGAAATCTGACATAACTACAGAATTTTAAAAGCTGCTAGAGAAGGGCAATGAATCATTTATAAAAAAATTCATCAGAATTCCCAACACAAACTTATATTTCAAGTAAAGCCTAGAGTAAAGTGTTTCAAGTCTTAAAAGAAAACAGTTTCCAACACAGACTGATAATTACTGAAAAATTGTCTTTCAAAATAGAAAATAAAATACACGCATGATAAAGAGCAGAAAAAACATTCATGGTCACAAACTTCAGTGCTCCCTAAGACCCTCAAGGATATCCTAGAAAGAGACAAAAGCTAATAATGCCAAAAAGTCCAGTAGAAGGAATGCATCAGGTAGAGGTGGCAATTAAGCAGAATGGAAAGAAAGTACAATAGCAACAGGTAAATAATACAATTTCAAAAATTCACCAATACCTATCAGTTTTAACTATCACTGTGAATGAATTTGGTTTGCCAGTCAACACAGATGAACAGAATGAATAAAAAGTATCAATGGTATGCTGTACAGAAGAAACATATTTAACACAACAAGAAATTCTTAGGCTAAAAATCAAATGATAGCAAATCATATCCCAAAAAGTGGGCATTAAGCCAAAGTGAATCAAAGAGGCAAAGAAGGACATTACTTATTGGCCAATGGAATGGTTCAGTAGGAAGAGATGATGATTGTAGGAAGAGATGACAATTATAAACACATATGCACCAAATGACAGTGCATCCAACTTCATAAAGCAAATATTAATGGACATAAAAGATCAGAAAGCATTAGTGCAATATTCTAGTACCTTAAATAAACAGATTAACTAAATAAAACATTGACAAAATAATAGCAGAGCTCAACCAAATCTTTTGAACAAATAAACTAATCAATACATACATGTTCTACCCAATAACAACATAATATATATTCTTTTCACTAAAAGTTTAGAAAATTTTTAACATCTGTCTTACAAATATAGATGTGAAAGAATTGGAGAACTCAGAAGAAATAGAGAAATTCCTAGATATATGTCAATTAAAAAACTGAAGCAAGAAGATTTAAAATTTTTGAATAATCCAATAATGGGCAATCAAACTGAAACAGCAGGAAAAGATCTACAAATTAAAATGTGACCAATACCTGATACATTCACAGCAAAATTCTAAATGAATTTCAGTGAAGATCTCGCACCAATACACCTCAAACTCTTTAATGAAATTGAGAGGAAAGGAATACTTCAAAATCACTCTTGGAGGTTAGCATTACCCTGATCCCAAAACCAGACAAGGCTCCAACAGAAGAAAAGAAATTTAGGCCAGTGTTTCTACTAGTCATAGATACAAAAATCATCAACAAGAAATTGGCAAACAAAATGCAACAAATCATCAAAAAGATTATATTCCATGACCAATGAGGCTACATCTAAGGGATGCAAGAATAGATTGACAGACATGAGCCAATAAACGTAATTCATGGCATAGACAGAAGCAAGGGTAGAATCACATGATCATCTCCACATGAAGAAAATTAAACATCCACTCATGCTTTAAAAAAACCTGAAAAAACAGATATAGAGGGAACTTATCTCAATATGATAAAAAGCCTTTTATGATCAACCTACTGTAAAAACCATTTTAAATGAAGGGAAAACTGAAATCTTTCCCTTTGTAATAAGAAACAAGACAAGGATGCCTATTACCACTATTCCTATTCAACATAGTCCTCAAAACATTAGCCAGAGGAACCTAACAAGAGAAAGAAATAAAATGATACAGATAAGAAAGGATGAAGTCAAAGGTTCATTATTGGCAGATGACATGATCCTGTACCTACAAGATCCAAAAGATTTCACTTAAAGACACCTAGAATTAATAACCAAATTTATTCATGTAGCAAGGTATAAAATAAACACAAAAATCAATACACTAATAAGTAACTCAGAAAGAAATTAGAAAACAATACCATACACAATCGCATTAAAAATTAAACACTTAGCAAAAATTATATACTTAGGAATTATCCACACCAAGGAAATAAAAACTGCTACAATAAAAACTACATCATTCTGAAAAAGGAAATTGAAAAGGACATCGGAAAATGAGATTATATATCATGTTCTTGGATAGATAAAACTAACTAATGGCCATACTTCCAAAACTAATATAAAGATTGAGTGCAACCCAGATCATAATACCAAGAGTATTCCTCACAGGTCTAGATAAGAAATACAAACCTTTATATGGAACCAGAAGAGACTCAAAATAGCAAAGGCAATTCTGGATAACAATAGCACACCAGGAGGCATTACAATCTGAATTTAAAGTTAGATTACAAAGCAACAATAATAAAAACAGCTTGGCTTTGCCCCATGGTTCTGGAAAAAAAATAGAAATGTCATATATGTTCACAATTTTATTTGTTTGAGCTGGGAGGATGTAGAAGAAGCAAAACCCAGACTTGTTAACATGGATTACTTCATTATTAGCTTCAAGAGAGAAAGAATGAAGGGTCTATGGTGTGATCTTTCACCATGTATTTTTATTGATGTATGTCAGTTACCATGGCTTTATAAGGACTTTCTCCAATACAATACCACTGAACTTTTCCTTAAGAATTAAGCAATAAGTGACAGAAAAGATGCTACATTAAAACTAAGGATAACATGCTAATGGGTGGCAGGAATGACTGCTGAGCATGAACATAGGGTATAAAGAAGGAAAAAAGAAACCAAAATGTAATTATCTCTTACATTCCAAGAATTGCCTTGGTGAATGTGTAAATATTCTCTCAAAATTCTAAAAAGTAAGTACAATCTTTATTTTTGTGTTGGTTAATTTTCTCTCATTGCTGAGACAAAATATCAGACACACAACTTAAGGAAAGAAAGGTTTATTGAGCTCCCAGTTTGTGGAGGTGCCACTCCACAATCAGCTGGCTCCAAGGCAGGGTGGCCTGGCACAGGGGCAACAGTTCAAGGTGGCAGAAGACAGCAAAAGCAGCCAGAGCAGAAGAGGGAAAACAAGCCTGTTTTCCTCCCTTACACTGTAACCAGGTGCGGCTGCCAGCAGAGTGGGTGTGGCACTCACACCATCTGCTCGGCCCTCCTTTTGCACAGGATGAGGGTGGTCACAAAGTAAGGACCCTGGATCCCCTGCTGAGTCAAACTTCCAAAGCTCTCAAGCTGACTCAATGTATCAATCGTTACAATCCACTACTTCTCAGTTTGTCAACCAGACACATTTCTTTAAACCAGTTTCAGATACAGAGACAGTTCTTCTTAACATTTCACAACTCGAACATTATAACACAGGTTTAATAATCCCTAAGAACTGGTATTAAGTCTACCAACATTATATTACATTAGAACTAAAACATTTCACCCTGATGCCCTAAAGACTCATGCACATCCCTTTATGCAAAAGGCATTTAGTCCATCTGCAAGAGTTGCCAAAGTCCTAATAGTTTCAGCATTGCTGAAAATGTCAAGTCTCAAGTCTCCTCTGAGATTTAAGGCAAATTCTTAGCTGCAAACACTTGTACAGATGAAAAAAAAGTAAAACACTTCAACAGTCAATGGCACAAGATAAACATTTTCATTTTAAAGTTACAGAGGAAGACAAAGGATTGGGACCAAAGCAAGTCCAAATCCAGCAGTGAAAACATTGAACCCTGTAGCTCCATGTTCAGCGTCTGACGCAATCTGTGGCAAATCATGAGCTCCAAAGGACTTATGTGACTCTATCCCCATGACACTTCAGGTGGTTACACTTTTCATGGCTTCTCTCTTAGGCCTGCTTTGATATTTCTTGTAGTTTTCCGTAGATGACCCATGTTTTTGGCTTTTCCAAACTTTTGAGGTCTCTACTGTGCCTTTGGCTTCACCCTCACTGCTTCACACATTACCCTCTCAGGAGCACACTGACCCCCCAGGACTTCTGAAATGGAGGTGGAAGCCTTTTTAACACCCAAACTCTTGCATTCTGCATGCATCTCAAATCAACACTATGTGGATGATGCCATGGTATGCTACCAGCTGGCACAGTAGCTTTCCTCTCTCTGGGCTGTAGGGGTCAAATGCCTGTATCACTGGGCACTCTGAATCCACGTCTGAGGAATAAACTTTCTATGTTGCTGCCATTAAAACAATGAGCTCAATAAACCTTTCCTTATTTAATTCTTGCTGTCTGGTATTTTGTCCCAGCAATGAGAGAAAAGTCACCTAGACAACTTATTCTGAGAAGAAAATTGCCTCAGGGATTTAAAAATTATTGATCAAAAAAGTAATTAAGTAGCAAGTCTGAAACCAGGCCTCTCATTCTGTGGTTGGTACTCAGGAATTAAGAATAAAGAGAGATCTCTGTTACCGCAGAGATGCTGTCATGTAAGTGTCGGGACTGATGTCGATCTTGAGAGAGAGCTGAAAAAGGGTGACAGGTCAGACATATGTGCAGGGCATGGCTTCACATGAAGGGAAGTCAAGGGAGGATCTGAGGAAAAGCTGCACAGAACACAGTAGAAGTAAAATAGATGTTAAGTGAAATACGAAGGGAAGACACCAGACTCTCGTGTTTGGTTTATTTCACTATCACAGAATTTAGATGAGTTCTATTTTTTTAAAAAAGGTTTAAATTAGTAAATGCGTTGAAAATTAATGATCATAACCTGTCTTAAACTTTCAACATTTTGTTTTTTAACATTTTTATTAAATAATATAATTGAAATATGTACTTTGGAAAATGTAAAATGATAAAAAAAAAAAAGGTAAACTCTCTCCGTTGTCTATACCTTATACAATGCTTTCCCGTGTCTGTTTTCAGAATCTTGACTGCCTCCACGTGCTTGCCAAAAGTATGGAATCAGCCTTCGTATACTTTGTTGTAAGCTGGTAACTTTCCTTATTGCAACATAAATATATTTGTGCAATGTGATACGTTTTTATACAACTGCATACTTTTAAAATGTACCATGCCTCAGGAAATTGATACATCCTGGTGTATTTAATAGTATCTCTACTTTTTAATTGATATTTTTCTTCTCAATTTTTACTTTCAGATTAGGATTTAAAACTAGGAAAAATCTCTGAACAAGAAGAATGAAATACTAAAAAATGTTTTAAAGCAAGCAAGAAAAATTTCTCCTTCCATAAAGAAGTTAAAGGTAAATGAAAACATAGCATGTGGCAATGATTAATGTTTACTTATTTGTCCTCCTAATTTGATGTCAACACAACCAATTTGCTTTTCACAGAATTTCTTTCAGCTCATGTATTAAATTTCACCATGCCAATATACTCCTTTTATATTGCCATCTCTTTGGAACCAGCATACCCCAGGACAAATTTAAGTGGAGTTCAATAAACAATAGAGACATTTTCAAAATCATTTACTTTTCAATAATTTTCCCAGGTGGGTTAACAATAACAAACAGAAATTGCTAATAAGACACTAAAATGTTTTATATTATTTGTTTACAAATAGAAAATCACTTATGAAAAATTATGTAACACTTTCACGTCTAACGTGGGAAGTGAAACTGAGGTTCTCAAATTCCAAAGTGGAGGCAGAACTTACATCTCCGCAGCATCTGTATGTTTTCAGGCAGGGCCTGTTAACACCATGCTGTTTGCACTCTTCTCACAGTGGTACGCTAAAAAACATGCTTAATTTATTTCACTTACCAGTGTGCTCTCAAGTTGCATTCATTTACCTATAAAATCCTCAAGTTTATTCTTCTTTATAGCCAAGTAATAAACTTCAAGGCTAGTGCTGTCTGGGCCTGGGTCTGTGTGTGCCCAGGGGAAAGAGAATTTCAAAAGCAAGGCCTGGAGAACTGGTGTGGGACGGTGGCAAGGACATGCCAGATGGCTCAGCCCTGGAATCCCCATCTCCGCAAAGAACCCGTGTTCCTCATTCAGTGACCACACAACGCTGTGTTATTACAAAGCTGTCCTAGCTGGTGCTCCTTCATCCAAGTGGCTGTGACTTCTGTCTGGTAATAATCCAAGCTTTCCCTCTCACACCATCCTTCCTTACCTGTGGGGTAGACCTCAGCCAATAAACAACGCTGGGGTGCCAAAACCAGACCCCATTCTCTGCAGATGGGAGAATTCTGGAGCAATATATGCTCTGCCCCACTGTATACCTTAACCAGCCCACACACCCATAGCTGCACAAACTCAGCATTATGCAGTCCTTGTAGGGTCAGGGTCTGGGCCGTGGTTACATGGAAATCAAACAGGAAGTGAGTGAGTACTTGGATGGCCACTCCATGACAGAGCACTGGCCTAATATGACCGAGGCCCTGAGTTTGAACCCTAACATGAGAAAAAGTGAAAACCAAAAGTGGTGTTTTATTTTTGGGTTTATCTCTTCATTCTTGTATTCACTAATTAGCTCACCCAGTTTCCACACTGGGTGAGCTAATCAGCAATTACATAATTATTAGTTTATTAAAAATATTCCCATAGTTTTGTTCTGTTTGTTTTAAAATATAACATTTTATGTGATAATGTTGATGTCCAGTTGACTTAATGTAAAGTACTGTGTTGCCTATGTTGTCCTCTTCTGATCTGCTCTGTACTACCCCCTTTTGTTTTATTCTCTTTTAAATAAAAAAAAAAAAACATTTTATGTGATGGGTCCTGAGAATGCTAAAAGACTAAAGGAAGTTCCAGGATGCCAGAGGAATTGCACTGGCTCACGTGCTAGGGCCAAGCCTCCTCCCCTGTGCTCATTGGGAAGTCACCCTACAGGGCTCTTGTCTCCTGAAGAAAACAAACACGTAAGAACCGCACTGTGCTATGTTTTGACGTGTTATGGAAGAAACTGTGAGTAAAAGACAGGAGCATATTCGGAAGAATCAAATGCCATCAGAAAAACCTTTCCATAAAGAGAGAATACTTGTGGGAGGCAGGAGGGAGTACTGTAGGTGCTTCTTAAAATGGTGAAGAAAGAAGAAGAAAGTGGATGGAAGAACAACTGAGAATTCCTGAAGCGTGGTGACTCGTGGAGTGTGGATTAGAACACAGAGCACAGAATGGGGGACAGTTGGCAGGGAGGAGGAGGGGAGTTCGGCCTGAAGGGTCCATGTAGAGGCTCTGGGTGCCCTTTGGAGCTGAGGCTTCAGCACCATGACAACAGCCGGTTACTGAGAGCTTTCGTCAGGGCCCTGGGAGTCACTCCAGAGGCCGTGGTTCACTGCCCTGCAGGAGCAAGTGAAGCAAAGCCTTGGAGTAGACGGGTGAGAGGAGCCCCCATCTGTCATCGAGCCTCCATCTGTCATCGTCTACTGGGGAAGAGAAGATGAAGAAACTGGAATCGATCAGATGATGCCTCCAAGAGGGACTGCGTTACCTAACCTACCAGGAAGATACTTGACAAAGAGTCTGGGGTTGTTCCAAGCCCCCTCTCCAGGAGACTGGTGGCAGTTTGGTGAAGCAAACTCTTGCTCCCTACATTATGCTCCTTTAAACTCTTCCTCCAGAAGAGACTGTTGCCTTAATACTTCTTAATGATACATAACTGCCTGATTTTTGATAATAATAATCCATTTAGTAGACCAGTGCCCACTCCAGCAGATTGTCCATGAATCAGACAACAGAATATAGATATCTCCCAGTGAGTCTCCCCATGTTTTGGTAGATCAGAAGCTTTGAAGTAGATTCTTACACTTGACTAAACCTGCAAATATAAAATTTGGATATTTCTAAAGGTTGTATGATTCTATCTAAATAATGTACTCTAATGTTCTTTTTGGCTTTTAGAATAATAAAAGTGTAGAGGTAAAAATATTTTAATATATTTAAGGAGCATCAACAAAGAAAATTGAAAATCTGATAGTTAATTTAATCCAAAATTCTATCTCAATTTTTTTTTGTCTTTTTGAGACAGGGTTTTGCTGTGTAGTTCAGGTTGACACTGAACTCACTTTTAGCCCAGGCTGTCCTCAGATTTGCAGCAATTCTCCTGGCTCAGCCTCTCAAGATTACATATGCATGCCACCATGCCCAGCCTTCTAACACTTTTAAGAAAAATTTCTTCAGAGTATCTATTTAGGTAGGAGAGGTACCCCGGCTGTCCATTTGCCATCACATGTGATTGCTAACTGCACCCAAAGCATTGACAGCTGGCTTTAACAAGCAATGATTAAACTTCTCTTAGTACTTGGTAGCACTTCTTCATATATTGTCTACCTTTTCTGGTAATAAAGGGAAAGTAATAAGTATTTTAAGTATCTACTAAATGTCAAGTATAATCACAGAGAGTTTGTGTGATCCACTTAAGCTCATCTTCAGGTAATAATAATACTAGTAGTAATAATATTGCACAGGTGCCTTGGGGCACTGAGGGGGAAATGCCACAGGGAACCGAGCCTGGACCCCAGAGGCCATGTCAGAGCGTGTCCTCTTTGGCCTCGTCTCCTTTGTTCATCTGCCTCGCACAGCGCATTCCAATTTCTCCCAACCCTGTAAAATTAGATGGTGATCCCTTACCGCTGTAATTCTACTTGAAATGTATTAAGTATAAAACAAATTTGTGTAGAAGTGAATGAAAAGAATATACAGAAAGTTCAGTTTATGTCTTATGACATTGTTCTAACGATTTCTTTTTCTTAGAATACATAGGGGCTGAAAAACTTCTGGGAAAAAACAAACAAAGAACAGGTGAGCCTGGACTGGATTATACAGGGAGATCCTGCCTCAAAAGCAAACAAAGAGGAGGTTTTTGTATCCTCTCTAGGTTTTCTGGCCTAAAATGGTTGGTTTCTTCCGCATCCCTGCCGATCTTTCCCGGGTTCTGAGCTCCATTCCACTCGGACCGCTGTCCTCGGAGATGTCCCCAGGACGAGCACGTGGCCCCCCGTGTCTGGGGCAGACTCAGATGCGTTTCTGTCTCTAGATGAGTAGAAGACCCTCCTGGGGCCACTCCTGAGCGACAGCACCCCACCTCATGGGAGCTCTTCTCAGGGTTCCTCTGAAGGACCGAAATGTGAGAAGACGGCCCATTTGCTCTTGTTGCTTTTTTTCCCTTTTAATTAGGTGATTAAAGGGACAGAATCCTGTCAGCCATGTGTGTGCTCAGTGTAATAAAGCTGGTAGCAATCAAATCAATTGTAAAATGGCTGATTAGGGAAATATATTTCCTGATTCATAAGTTCAAGACAAATTTAAATAGGGGCAATGGACATATATAATAAAGATAATTCAATTTTACTTATCGTCACATTTTTAAATAACATTTGTGGGTATTATTTTATGTGCCTGATGACTAAGATGTCATTTAATGCTCCAACAGCCTTGATGCTGTCTCACACCTAAAATTCCACTATCACTCATTTTATAGATAAAGACTCAGTCACTGAGAGTGACCTGACTGCTCTGAGGTCACACACTTGTGGGCGACACCCTGTAGCTCTGAAAACAACAATCTCCCTCCTTTGTGCCCTGTTCTCATCTCTGACTGAAGGTATTCACCTTACCCAACACCTGTCTTCCCACCTCATCGCCCAGTCACCCAAAAGGAGGTGATCTACATCAGCAAGATACAGATCGCACACATTTATGAGCATTGCTGTGGATTGACAACCGGCGGTGACCTTGTAACACCCAGCTGAACTGAATCAGCATGGTTCTCCGTGTGGAGGCCCCACCTGAGCACTGCTGCCAACATAGAAAGGAGAATTAGAGAGGAAGATGGTGCACTGTTGACTCCCTGCAGAAGCTTGTCACACTGACTTCCTGATAGGAACTCAGTTGTTCTTGTCCTTGGAGGGGCTTGGGACCTTACTGGTACTGAGGACATGTGTGGTACTTTTCAAGGGAGCTCTCGTCCTTAGCTTGAGAGTCTCTCCCTGGCTCCGGTGCAGATTCGTCACCCTGCTGGCGTAGACTTCCCAGCTTCCACCGCTGCCCTTTGAGCCTTCCCAGTGCAGTCTTGATGCAGACTTGCGTGAGACATTGTCACGGGCTCTAGGCCTCCAGTTAAACTCATGGGGTCATTGCTGTGCGCTCTAGGTCCTCAGCTGGACTCATGCAGGGACTCCTTGCTGAGGGACCCTGTCCCTCAGCTGGATTCTTGGGGTCTCTAGTGTGTGGACAGATTTCATGCACTCTTTTGTATTTAACTCTTTGGGTGACTACTATAAAACAATCCTACAAATTGTGTGGCCTATATTAAATTGTTTCCCTTGCACATCCTGGCTACAATGGATACCCTGTTATTAAGCCCACCTGCAACACAAAAGATTGATACCCTCAACTACAGAAATCCAGGTTAAAGACCTCTAAACAGGAACTCCCATTAAATATATCGCACACTCAGTGGGTGGTCATAACACCACAACACTCCTTTGATGCCAGGTCCACTTATTCCTCCCAAAGTGGCAGGAGCTATCATCTCTAAAATGGACACACAGATCACCTTATTATCTCATCTAAAGCTAAAGGTCTTCTATAAACCGCAGAAGAGTGGCTTTTGAAAATTTCAACTGTTAACACACAGTTTCACCTCCGTGTTGGTCCTCCTGGAAAACCTCCAAGTGCTAACTGACCTAGGAAAAAGATATGGTTTGGATAATCACATTTGCTGCCCAGATTCTTTTTGCCCATGTCCACAAGACCCCAGTTTCTCACCCTGACTACACGGCCTCTCTCTGAGTCCCACCCTTGGCAGTATGTCTTGGTCTAAATAAGCTCTTCTCCTTCTTGTCTTCACTATCTACTGGTAACTTCTCTTACTGACCCACACCACCCGCCAGGCACAGGCTGCCGTGTGACATGTCCCACACTGAAGATGCCTAGTCACCAGGCAGGACCCAAGGAGCTTTCCACAGCTGCACTCTACCCCAGCACAGGCTTGCTTTCACTTTCTTCACAGCAAAAGAGTTTTCAGGACTAAGCAATAAGGAGCATGGATATGCTTTTATTAGAGAGAAATTTCAGTAAGCACCCAGAGAAATAGCAGACCTTCAAGAGAGAGAGCAGTGGATTATTTATGGGAACATTTGTACTGCTCTTGAAGGAATGGTAACCCCAAGACAAGTTGCCCCTCCCTGATGCACAGGGTGTTGGTGCCCCCAGCAGGCAGCTTCCAGGTGCTTATGGGCGAGGAACAAAGTACTGGACGTTACACCCACACAGCCGTAAGGAAAAGGCAGCTAAATTTAATGAAGCTGATAGGGGAAGTTGTTTCCAGTGTGAGTGGATTTGTGCCAGTGGAAGAGAAACAAAAGCACAAGCCGGAAGAAGAACATGGCAGAGAGCAAGGAATAAATTGGGCTTCAGGGTTCAAAGTGTGCACCCCTCTAGAGCACCCCTCCCTGAGTCTTTCAGCGCATGAGCGGGTGCTGAGTCCTCTCACGCTCACACCTGCTGCACAGGTGCTCTCCCGCTGCCATTCGCTGAGCGTATGCATGGCGAGCAGTAGCTTCGCACGGTTAACAAGTGAGGAAATGTCACTGTAGGTCACGGCACGCAAAGGAGCTGACACTCAGGCGCCCTGGCCTGGAACTCTGGGAATTTCCAGCGGTCTTTGCTGTTCTCATTCCTCCTTCCCTTGGAACACAGGAGGGAGCTGGCTGTGGGGCACTGCCACGCTCAGTTGAGTGGCGGGGGAGTGGTCCCACGACCCTAGTTGTACCATCTATATTAAGGTTACCAGCCCATCTCCCGGGAACAGGCCCAGTGTGGTGTATGTGCGTGTGCATGTGTGTGTGTGTGTGTGTGTGTGTGTGTGGTGTATTTATTTTTTTAGATATGTAATATAAATATTCTTTGAATTCTCTCATTCTATTCCTTTGTTTTAGGGCCAGGTTATTGCTCCTTACTAAATTAAGCCAGTTAATGGGTTTCCAGTATTCCTGAAGACACTGGGTATAAGGAAGCTGGAAGGAAAGGTGCTGTTATGGTTATGCCTAAATGCACCCACCGCAAAAGCCTCCTGCACTTTTAAATGGGGTCTTTTTGGAGATAGCTGAATCTAGAGTTTGTGACTGATTCATAGTTCAGTGCTGGGATTAAGAGTGGGTGACTTACGGATCAGTCCACTGATTGGCACTGCCCTAATCCCAGCAGTCTACATAAGACAAACCGGGCAGAAAGAGGCTTGTTTTTTTCTCTCCTCTTTCTTGTTGCTTTTGGTGTCTTCCATTGCCATGAATGGTTACCCCTCTGCCATGGGTCATCCTGCTTGGAGACAGCAGATTTCAGGCTGAAACTTCTGTAAAGTGTGAGCTAAGTAAACCTTTCCTCCTTTAACTTTGGGCACCAGGTATTTTGTCTCAGCAACGAGAGAAAAGCAACTAAGACAAGAACTTAAATTTAACCCAAAGTATTGCAGGCAGCTAATTTGTTAGAAATACTATAGGCAGTGAGACAGGGCGGGGTCCTCCAAGGAGCCAGTGCAGAAGTCCAGATACCTTGCAACTGTGGGGGAGACAGATACCTCCTGCTGTGGGCCAGGCCTCAAGACAAAAGACCAAGCAAATGCATCCACATTCTAAGGACTGATATTCTAAATAGTTCTCTATCACCCTGAGGAAGTCAGGAGTCACCATTCCAATCCCTAGGGAAGAGTCACTGATCTCTAAGAATGCCCCCTTTCTGCATGATTCGCTTCCCCATTTGTCCCCAATTTGAACAATTTTACCTGAACTGTTAATGTTATTGGCTAACCATAGTTCTGTCCCACCTTATGCCCATCTGCCTTGTGCATTCCCAGTTTTCCCCACCTTGAACCCATCTCACCCCGTGATTTTACTCTATAAAAGTCACTGGAAAAGACACAGCCCTTGGCAACCCGCTCAGGACCCCTTCTGTTTCTCTCAATAGATATATTCTACTGTTAACCTCTGTTGCTCCTAAAACTCATTCTTCAATTTTAGGGAACACAAACTCATACCAGACATAGTAGGTTGGGAGTTTCATTCCACTATATCAAATGGAATGTTGACATGAATCTTGCTGGATATCTTTGACTGGGTCCTGCAATTTGCAATCTTCTTAAATGGGGAATTTTTAGTTATTATGCCCTTGTCTTCTTTGTATGGTTGTGTTTTTTTGTTTGTTTGGGTTTTTTTTTGTTGTTGTTGTTTTTTACTATTTCTTCTGTCAGATCTCATTCTTGTGTGAACTCTCACATGAATTTGTGCTACGGGCAGACACAAAGAGAGGGAAGGCAAAGGGAGGCAGGAGGAAGGTGAAGGGAGAGGAACCATTGTTAATCCCCATGCTAACCAAAGTCTCACCACATCCAACCCAAAGATTACTGTCTTTTAGTTCTAGAAATCTCCACCAGAACCTGGCCCCATTAGCATCTAAAAGCTGTACCTTCATTTTTCTTCCACCAAAGGAATCAGCCAACATAATTTTGCAGATGTCTTAGAGCATGACTGAAGTGATGCATAAATGATTTTGATATTTTTATTGGAAAAATGACCACATAAGGTGAGTTTATCTCTTGTGCCCATCTTCTAGATGGGGTCAGTAAGCTTTAGTGAAGAGATGTGACTTTAAGGATATCTGCCTGTAAGGTAAATCCCAAGCTGTCACTTAAATGTAAGTTGTCTTTTGTTGTTGTTTTGTTTTGTTTGTAGACATTTATCTATAGAGAGCTTGCAAAACTACCTTGAAACCACAAGGATAGGCTGCATGTCACATAAATCCCGGGAGTAGATTGCCTTTAATTCCATCACGCGCCTTCTCCCCTTGTGTCTACAATTACAAAGGCATTGAGTTTGAACTCTGGCCAGGGACACCCATTCTCATGCCTATGTTTGGTTCTCAATCACTCTGAAGGGACAGTGGGTCAAAGGGATGACTTTCTCCAAAATCTCTCCAGGGGGTCAGAAGGATAGTTGTCAGCAAATCTATTGTGTGATAAAACACCCTCTCTTCTTGTATTCTTCCAGTGACATTTCTCTGAGCCCTAAGGCTAGACTACATACTACACCTTCTGTGAGACTTGATTCCTGATTATATCCTCCATAAGAAAAAAGAAAACTCATTATGAAGCTTCCCTTTTGATTCTGTCATTATGTGAAAATTACAAGAGAGGTATTGCAAACAACGTCAACTAGGCATTTTCTTTTTATCATCTTGATTGGGTAATTAATTACAGGGGACCTGAGTTAAACAAATGTTGGGACTGCTATAGGTTATTTTTTAAAACAAACATTTTTTTTCTCATTTGGATTTTGTAATAATACCTACCACTTAAAAGATGTAAAATTTTTAAACTTTTCCAATCCTGAACAATAATAAAAAGGCTAAGTGGTAAATAAATGGCAGGTAAGATGTTCTGTGATTTGTCTTTCAGAGCGAAATTAATCATTTCTATGTTGATAGGTATTTAAAAATATTAGTCCAGATAAACACATTGCCAATCCTGCCTTTCATTTTAAATGAATCACATTTCTTTTGTTTGCATTTCAATCCACTTTAAGGAGTCACAAATAAAATATATTATATCATAAGAATCATGAAATGCAGGTGCTGGGATGAAAGAGCGTCTTAGCACCTGCATTTTATGGGGACATAAAGGAGATATATAATACCAGTGAAAGAAAGTTTGCTTTGCCTTTGTTTCCTCTGAGAAAGAATTTAACTATGTTTGGTCCATCTAGAAGGAAACATATGAACTAGAACTGTGTTTAAAAAAGAGGCAAAAAGAGGGGGAAACCTTCTTCAGAACAGCCATGTCCAGGAATGTGTATTGTAAGGTGATGATTCGATAAATGACATTATAAATACAAAACATAAAAGCAGTCAGAATATCACAATATGAAGTGGAAGTGGTAATTAGCGGTCACTGATTCCCAGTTTGTGTTTCGAAGAAACCAGTCTAAGCTATGTGCACCAGAGCAGTCACCACATCCAGCCCAAAGGCACACTTTCCAGTTATTACAGCATTTGCAAACTCTAGCAGGGTAAACAAGAAACAAACTCCAGCAGATCAACTTTGACATCTTCCAAGACTCCAAACAAATGCAAATCTGTGAATCAAAGTCAGCAACAATCAATCCTGTCAGTTACCAGGCAGCCAGGGCATCTGAGTAAAGATAAGAGGACGTTGTTCTACAACAAAGAGAAATCAAACAGCACTTGGGGCAGGGCAGCTCCAGCTGTCCCTTAAGGAGTTTAACACACAAAGGGTTGGGCTTCGGGACCAGTAAAAACCTGAGAGCTTTTTAAGTAGACGCTTCCCTTGCTGTAGCTTGGCATCAAATAGTTCCAAAGGCCAACTCAACCTTTGCCCTCAAGACCAGATGGGTGGAAAAGGTGCTGCCATTACCAGGTTCACTGAGCCAAGGGCTACAGAAATCTTCTGTTCCATACAGCTGAACACCTCAAAAGTTTTACCCTCAAAACCTACTGGCAGAATTTACCTCTGAGAAGACTGCACATTCCCAATTTGACTATTAAAAGTGTGCAATGATAACACAATAGTTTTGAAACCCTGTTGCTTTTCTTATGCAAAATACAATTTACTAACATATTCAAGGACAAATGTGCTAAAGTATTATATTTGTTCAGTTACACTTTTATCCAAAGACTTCTGGGAAGGCCCTCGGATGTCCTGTCATAAATGGTCCTCAGACTGTTCACAGTTACGGGGTGCTACACTGAGGCCACCAGGGGAAGAGCGATGAGTGGTGGACTGGATAACTTCTTTCCAAATGTGGATGAAATGATAGGGTAAAATTGGCATGATTAACTTACTGCCTGCTCCAGAAAGACATTAACATGAAAAGTTACATGATGGGTTTGAAAATCACTCTCTCTCAAAGCTAATGCAGAGAAAATGAAGAGGAGGGAGGTAAACTCAAAGGAGTAATTGAGCTACCACAGTAGGCCAAGCTATTTTGGGGGCAAATTTTGTCTTCTTATCATTGTCCTGTAAGTTGGTGCTATTATTCCCTTCTACAGATGAACATCTGCAGACTCTAGCATGGGTATTTTAATTTCAGAAGACATTAAGTTCTGAAAGTGATATAGGGGAATGAAACTCCGAATCTTCTACATGTCTGATACAAGTTTGCGTTCTTTAAAATAGAAGAATTAATTTTAGGAGCAATGGGGTTTAAGAGAAGAATATATTTACTGGGAGAAAGAAAGTTTCTGTCTGCGGGATAGAAGGTGTCCCAAGTGGGTTGCCAAAGATTTTGTCTTTTTAGAAACTTTTACAGAACAAAACCAAAAGGTGAGATGGCCAAGGTGGGGAAAACATGGGAACTCAAGGTGGGCATAAGGTGGGACAGAACTATGGTCAACCAGTAAGGTTAATTGCTCAGGTAAAATTGATTAAATTGGGGACAAATGAGGAAGTGAGTCACGCAGCAGGTGGGCATGCTTATTTTAAAGAACAGTGACTCTTTTTGTAGGGCACTGGGATGGTGATTCCTGGCTTCCTCAGGGTGATAGAGATCTATTGAGAATATCAATCCTTAAGATGTGGGTGCATTTGTTTGATCTTTTTTCTTGAGATCTGGCCCACAGTAGGAAGTGTCTGTCTCCCTCACTGGCTTCTTAGAGGGCCTGGCACTGTCTGACTGCCTATAATATTTTTATCTAACATGGTTGCCTGTAACAAAAGTCCATCCTTTGTGTTGAAAAGTTTCTCACATTGCCCTTAAGTAGTCTTTATTCTGAAAGAGATTGTATTTTCCTAAAGGTACAATAATAACCTCTTTTTGTATAGTAGAGAAAAATTGGCTTGTTGTCATCTAGCTTATCATTTAGCTTATCACTTGGGGACACTCCTCACAGTCCAGCATTTATCTCTTGTTGACGTGTATATTTACAGTGACATCTGGAATCATGCCATTAGTAACATATACTCACAAGAGGGAAATAAACACTATCACTTGCTAGTAATGAGCTACTCATCTAATTAGCGTACTTTTTGAAAAAAATATAAACACCAAAATCAGTTCCTAAAATATTCTTATAAGATACAGTATTCAAAATCAATGAAGATAGTAAGCGCTGCCTAGGAGCTGTAAAAGTCAATTTGAAGTTTGACAATTGTTCTATACTTTTGTCACACCATTCTAAATATTCCCACCAACTTATTTAGTTCTAGGCATCCATCTCATTTTGGGGAGCAGTAAATAAGGCAGAGAGAAACATGCTTTTAGCTCTATAGTAAGAGAAAAATATTATATTTATATCTGACATCAGAACACTCCAAGTGAAAAACATCAGCCAGATTATTTTGCATGACAAGTGAGGCCTTGTTTGATGATTTTGAGGAGAAGCAGGCAGAATAGAGAGATAAAATTCTCAGAACTGAATTAGCTCCCTGGAGAAAATGAGATAAAAAGCAGCAAGAGAATCCCACAGAAGGATTTCCTGAAATCTTTAAGTTAGACATAATCAAATGCTTCATTTGAAACTGTTGGCCTTGCTTTCCAGTTATCAAATCCATCTTGTGATTATTTTTCAGTGATATTCATGAAGGTCTGAGTTTTCTGTATGAATGCAGCAACTAGTGATAAGATGATCCTAAAGTCAGAAAGGCAGCTACAAGACCTTCACCGTCCTCTTTGCATTATTATATGCAAGTTCATATATATGTATACGTGTATATATATATACACACACACACACATATGTATAAAATATACATACATTTATATGTATATATATATAATGCATGCATATGCATGTACACTAAGAGTTTAAATATCTCATTTTCATAATAATTTTTAAATTTTTTGTACATGTGAAGAAACAAGGTCCAAAGGGACAGGAATCTGTCTTTTGCAAATATGCATAATTACAGAAAAATGAAATAAATTGCAGATTCATTGTACTATAAAATCCATACTTCCAAAATTTCATATGTACCAGTAAATGTTCCTATTTTAAAACAAATAAGAATAAATATACACTTTCAATGACCATTTTATGCAATTACTATGTGTACTGCCGTTTTAAAAACATATGTTAACTCCCTTAATATCAATGTATTATCAGTTAATTAATTACAATGAATTCATTACAGTAAGTTATTAATACTCTTCCTTTACACAAAGCATAGCGAGGTAAAGTAACTACCCAGAGGTCACAATGCTTGTCTGTGAAGGACCCGGGATGCGAGCACAGGCATTTGTCCAAAGTCTGCTGCTCCACAGCCTCTTCAGCTCGCCATAAAGGCCACTAGGAAGTTACTTGTCACACAAAAATATCCAGTTTTTAAATGGTGCAGTCTCAGGGTTTGATTCAAGGCCTAAGCTCCGAAAGCAGAAGTTTGTCCACTAGACAGGTACCTTTTGGACTTTCGATTTTAACAATTTGTAAAACAGATTTCAAACATCTTGCCATCTCCCCATAGCATTATACAAAAGATGACTTGAATAACACAGTGCATGGAACAGTTGTCCAGCCTTCGTGGTTTTTTCATCTTATTAATGACTGATGTTCTTTACTGCCATTCCCTGAGAAGAGAGTTGCTTAATTAATGTCTGCTGACTGGAATTGGTGACAGGGGTCTGTCACAGCACTAAGCTACATAACAGTTCAGTTCCTCCCCCTCAGGGAGCTGCCACAGAGTAAGACAGTTTGTGACAAGGACGCTGTCACAGTGACAATGGGGAAGCGAGGAGGAGCTTAGAGAAAGGGAACATCAGCTTGTGGCAGTAGGAGCGCACTCGCTTTGTTTCTCTAGTGAATCTTCACTTTCATTCGCTTTGACACCCGAGGGGGGAGACAGGCATCCTCCCGTTCATCCCAGACTACTTTCTGCACTCGAAAACAGGTAGCAGGTTTATTCCTATGTCTCTGCACATTTCCAAATTGAGGTCTTGGAGGACAACCAAGCGTATCCCTTCCACTGAAGTTTCATTCATCACCCTATGGGTTTGATTATTAGATTGATATTGCAATGATACAATGATGTTTGGTAATTAATTTTTTGAAAAAAATTTTCTACTTAACTTTAGAACTGACGAAATTCATTTCGCTAAGTGTCACATGAGGATGGGAAGAAAGAGAATGCCACAATTATATTTTGTCCCAAATATAGATTTTTTAGTGTGAAAATGAAAAACTTTTTATGGGATTTTTCTCTATGTATGTTTCTGAATCACTAACCAAATAATTTAAAGAAAACATGAAGCAGCTGTCACAAAAAGAAGTGGATATTTGTCTTTAGCCTGTGACTTTACGCATAACATTCTAATGTTGCTCTGTGTCTGTCGCTGATATTTTCAGTGTCCAGGCATTGCATCTACCTAACACCTACTACTGTCCTTCCTTTCACAAAAGAAGAAAGCTGGGACCCAAAGAGGTAAGTGACAGGACTCAGAGGCGATCTTACTACATTAGGATATAGGCACAAATACCTTGTATGTAACATAAGGTTACTCAAGATATGTATATGAAATATATTGAAAAGTATATGTGAGACCTATCACTTTGCTGCTCTTTGTCACACAAAACAATTGCTGGAAAAACAATAAGACAGAAACATGGTAGGTGAGCCTGTGCTTTTCGGTCATATGTGAGGCTCACACATGTCCCCTAACATACTTTTGCTCCAGTATCCTCGACCTGCCACCAAATACCATCAACACTGAACGCTGTCATGGCATTATGTTCTGTGTCAGAAGACTTAAGTTATTTTTTCTCTGTATGCATGAATTCTACAACCATTGATTTCTATAAAATATGATTATTCTTCCAAAAAAGCACTCTTAAGACTAATTTTATTGAATTTGTATCTCATTTAATCTTAGCGTATGAGACATTGTACGTTGTCTCTATTCTCTTGTTTCCTCCAAACTCTCTTTATTCAATTTTTTGAATTTTACTCTAGATCAAAAATATGTTGTATGCTATGATGACGAGATTGTGTAGTTCAACTCTTTGAAAGCAAATCCCTTCTCAATTAGGGTAGCAACAGAAACGAAGCTCTTCATGAGCACTGAACACCAAGTATGAGATCAGATTGCCCTTTCCATGAATTATTTCACAAGAAATATGGAATATGAAATAAACTCACTGTCAGAGTCCTCTGAAAATGCTACTGCTCACCCCTTCTGTCATCTTTCCCTCAATCCAGGCTCTAAAACAGAATTAAGTGGAATTAAGTGGAAACAGAGGTTCAAAAACAATGCTAGTTTTAGGCTAGAGTTACCCATAAACTTACTCTTTATTTATTTATTTATTTATTATGTATTCAAAATATCTATCCATCCATCCAGTTAGCCATCTATTCATTTTGATGAGACTCAGCCCAATGGTCAAAAATAGGAAAATTAAAATGGAGAATCCTAATATTATTATTTTTAAAAATAAAACTTCATAATCTGGGAAGTTTTGCCTCATGGAAAACTACATCTTAAGGAAATACCATATCGTATCTTTAAAACTTCATATTCTATATCATTATCTGTGTACATTGTGTTAAATATACTAAAACAATTAACTGTATGTTTATGCCAATTTAATAATAATCTCCAGTGAGTTTTATATTAGCCTATTATATTTCCCACGAGGGAGGCAGCACTAGATTTATCTATTCATTTGTTCATGTATTTGACATGGATGAATAAATGAAATAATTGAAGAGTCAAATGTTAAATTCCTACTGTATACCAAACATTATCCTAACACCTTAGGAAGAATACAATGTCATGTCACGCTTGTCCTTAAAATCTTTGGACTGGTGGTGACAGAGAAGTCAACAAGTAACCAAATTTGTCCATGTCTTGTCCTGTTTCTTATGCAAGCCAAGGCCCCTTGGAAAGTACTTCCCCACTATGGAACAGCAAGAATGATTTTTTAAAATTTTATTTTAAAGAGGGTAAAATTAAACATAACAAAACAGAACAAAACAGATCAGAACAGCTCATAAGAAACAATGTAAGAGACACAGATTTCAAAGCAAGACAATCAGAGGTCTTCACTGTCTATCATATTGTCTTTTGTTTTCTTCCAAATAGTTGTCCGTATCTTCACATACAGTGAATTCATATAAAACAAAATAGTATAAAACTGATCAGAACAGGATGATGAAGGCATTTTGGGTCTTCAAGACCAGACAAGAAGGAAGTCAACAATGGCTGCCATAGTGTCTCTCATTCTCTTCAAAATAGCTGTCCATACATTCACATATGTTGAAATTAAACAAAACAAAACAGACTAAGATCACTCTCAGCAAAGAATAATAGTATTGCTGGATTTCACATCATGACACTACAGAATCTGCACTGGGTACCTTAGGGTCTCTTTTTCTTCAAAGTAGCTGTTCATTTCATCGTGCATTCTATAATCAATTCTCATATACTGTTTAGAAGTTCTACACATGCATGAGTCTCTACATGTATACCTATACTTTGTGTATTAGAGGGAAAATGAAATAAGACAAACCGAAACAAATTCCTAGAAAAACATGAAATAAAAAAGACATGTAAAACCACAATACAAGGTGATCTACAATGGTTACTATGATATCTCTTGTTATCTTCAGTAGAATTGTCTATATCATCAGGCATAGTATAATTGAACATAGCAGTACATAACATTAATAAAAACAAAACATTGGAAACATAAGACTTCAAAAGCAGGTAATAGTCAAACCAGAACAGATATCCTAGTAAATCTTGTCATCTTCAGTATAGTTGCCTATACTCTCAGACTTGATAGTATCAAACATAACAGATTCAAATAAAATCTGTCAAGACAGAACAGCAATCTAACAAACCAGATTCAAATAAGATCAGTCATAATAAGACAGTGTAAGTTATACAGGGCTTCAGATTAAGTTAATAGGAAATTAAGGATGGTTACCATAGTATATCCTGCTAATTTTGGAATAGCTGTCTGTGCCCTCAAATCTAGTACAAGTAGACAGACTGGAATAGAATATAATCAAACTCAAGATAGTGATGAGAATAATGTGGATTTGAAATCCTAATATACTATTAACAATGTCCTCTGCCTTCCTTCTTTAGACAATTCCTCCCCTTTCACTTTCTCAGGGTGCATTGTTCATTTTGGGTCCCACTAACTCCTTTAGTTTTTAGATTGGGGGTGACCTGCTAATTACCTAAGTGGTTCTGAACCTTTTTATCTCTGAGCTTGATCTTAAGTTGCATTCCTTTACCTACAAAAGCCTCAAGGTTTTCCTTCGTTATAGCTGAGTAGTTCTCCACTGCACAAAAGTGTCATGTCTTTCCAACCTATCTGCAGCTGCTAGATGAGCTGCCCCTATTTCTCTCTGGTTCCCTGTCACATAGAGTATTGTTTTCTCATATTTTACTTTCTGTCCATAAACCCTCTTTCAGTTAACTATATTTCCTATACAGAGCATCTCAGTGGACCCTATCTCCTGATCTACTCTGCCTGTGTTTCTTTTTGTTAGTGTATCAAGGCCATCTATGTTAGAGATTATAATCCAATCTTATCTGCTTCATTTCTGCTATGCTATTTTTCTGCCATTGGTTGTCTAATTTTCTCCTTCCTTCCATTGTCTGTCCCATTCATTGAGGCCTCTCTGCCACTGTTCCTGAAACCCTGGTTTTTTTTTTTTTTTTTTTGTCTCTCTTTCTAGAATGTCCTTCAGTATTTTTGTAGGGTTGGACTGCTGGTCACAAACTCCCCCAGTTCCTCTTTGTCACAGAAACATCTTGTTTCTCCATTAATTTTGAGAGACAGTTTTACAGGATACATCAATCTGGGTTAGAGGTTATTGTCTTTCAGGGCTTAGAATACTTCACTTCAAGCTCTTCTTAATTTGATGGTTTGTGTCCAGAAGTCTATCATGATTTTGATGGGTTTTCCTTTATAGTTGACTTGTTTTTTTTTTCTGATGGTTTTTGATATTCTGTTCTTGTGATGAATTTCTGGGATCTTGATTATTATGTGTCTGGGTGTAGATCTGTTTTGGTTGTGGGTGGCTGGAGCTCAGATGCCTCATACATCTGGATATCATTTCCTTTTCCTATGCTTGGGAAGTTTTCCTTACTTATTTAGTTACTTACATATTGTATTTTATTTGTGTTTACACCTGTTTCTTCACTCACATTTTTTATTCTTAAGTTATAGATCCTTTTGTCATCTTCTAGTCTTTGTATTGTTACTGCCTGTTTCCTTCTTATTTTTAAGAGATTTTTTCCTTCAAGGATCACACATGCAAACCTATCTTCAAGTTTTGAGAATCTAACTTTAGTTTCTTTCAGGCAATTTTGCTAGCTTTCAATGGAGTTTTTAATTTCCTGGTAATCTCTTTGTATCTGTTTCGTGTATTCTAGGGTTTTTTTTATATTTTTCATCGAAGGTTTCTTTCCTTTTTCTGTGTTCCTCCATTCTTCCATCTGTGTCTTCTTGAGAGTGCTTAGCATTTCTTTTATTACTCTTCTTATATATTGCTTTATTTGTATTAGTAAGAATTATTTAAAGAATTTTCAAATTAACTTGACAGCTTTGAACATTGGAGGCACATACCCCTAAGTATGAATATTGGCTTAACCAAAATCTAATCTTAAATCTCTGTGAGCTTACTCAACTGTGTCTGTTAATGTCAACAATTTAATGTAATATTTTGAAGATGAATTGAGATGGTTACAATCATTTCAGTCAACAAATCTTGCTGGAACTACTAAATATATCTGGTACTGTGGTAAACAATATTCCTGTAATTAATAGAAAAGAAAGGAAATATGAAAAGGTAGTACAAATAATCCTTAGGTATATAATAATATATCAAGCAACTGAGAATGTTACAAGAATATTGATGAATAAAACATACAAAGAAGGAAATTTTAGATATGATAATCAGGAAAAAGTAAACAGTAATGTATCATATGATCAGAGACATGAATGACCCCTGATAGCAGAGATATTAGGATTAAATCCTAATTTCTGAAAAGTTCCAGAGTGCTGGAGTATTGATCTGTGTAATCTGTTAAAAGAACAGTAGTGAGACTATTGTTGCTGAAAATAGTGGGTAGAAAGAGAAGAACAGACAGAGGCCTCACATGTAGCCCCACAGGCACCTCTATACCTGTCCTGAGTCTGAGCAAAGCCTGGAAGTGTGTGTTGAACTTCATAGTGACATCATCTGATCACAGGTTTTTCTGGCTGTTGCAAAAGTGAAATCTTTGCAGATAGGAAACAAAGTGAAGCAATATTAGTTAAAGTGAAGCAAGATTAGTTAAGACTCTATCTCATTTAGGCCAGGTGAGAGATGATAATCTTATGTATAAATGTGAATTGGAAAGCTCAAAGTGCCTTTGAGGTGTGTACTAACAAGATACGACAATGTATTAGATGTGGTTTGTAAGCAAAAACATGCTTGAAAATTCTTAACAGCCAACTCTGAAAACTTCTAAGTCCCGAATAATAGCATTGTCAGTCTCACTGGTGTACATACTACCAGTGTGGCTGATGCCAGGCTGAGCGTGGAGGCAGAGTCAGAGAAACAGGTTCACAATCTGCTGTCAGGAGCCAGGGCCAGCCAGATTAGCACCCCATTTGCAGTAGGTGGTCTTACAGGTGTCCCCCAGAGACTGTTCCCTCCTGCTGTCCACATTGTGTAAGAACTCCTTCCCTTGGCTTTTTAAAAATGTGACAAAATGGGTCGAATATCACTTTAAGTTTAGATGAAAAAGTGAGACTTCCATCTTGGCTCTTGTGATGTACCCTTGCTGTTCCTCTCCGTCTTTCACAGCACTCATCCTGGAGAAAAGAAGCTCTATGTAGATACCCAAATGGCAAAGGCATGATTCTGAAACCTTCAGCCCAGTAATCTGTAAGAAACTCAATCCCATGAAAAACTACAGATGTGCACCTGAACCAGTTCCTCTGTCCCATCCACTGTGGGCACAGCGCTGCCCAGAGGAGAGCTTGGCTGCAACCTCAGGAGGGATCCTGAGCCAGAAACCTACAGCCAACTTGTGCCTTAGTGTTTGACCCCATACATACATATGCCTTATTTTAAGCCATTAAGACTGGAGTAGTACATAATGCAACAGTATGTAAGTAATGTTTACTGGAGATGAAGTCGTGGTATCTGAGTATTTGGGCAAAGATTCCTGTCATTTAATGACTCACTAAAAACAATCAAGTATGACATGGAAGTCAATATTTGTTAGTGACCATGATAATCTTTGAGACATAAGTAAACTCCTGGGAGGAAGTGTCAGGCGGAGTCTTTTGTAAGAATCAGAAGTTCATGGAGGGTATTTTGCATGAAGATCCACAATTGGAGGCCATGTTCTGGCCTTCTACTATGTGGAATTAGTTGATTTTATCTAGGAAATGAGAGCAGATTGAGAGGAGAGGACACCAAAGGTCCAGCCAGTGAGGAGATAATTAAAAATAGGGATGTAGAATGTACACGCCAAATGAAGGAGCTGTTTGGAGACAATGTGGTCAAGCAGGGGAAAGGCAGGCCCTGAGGCGAGTTGGAATGAGCACTGCGAAGTCAGCACTCGGGTCGCATCTTTGACGTACTAGCGATCTGGATCATAATTCACACAGGGCAGTGGTAAAAACCAGTCTCATAGGGACCAAAAGTGAATGAAAGGAGGCAGTCAATATTAACTGACTTGCAAAGACAATGTAGCCATATGGATATGATCAGAGAAGTTGGAGCTAACAATAAGGATGGTTAACTTATTTTAATGGTAAATGTCAAAGAAAAACCACCTGAGTCGGAGGGGGTAAAGATTTAACTAAAGGAGATGAAGATGCTATTTTGTGAGAGCCGTGCTCCCAAAGTAAGAGGAGGATCAGTAGTTGAAAAAGGAGAAAGTATCGTGGGTCCTGGAAGTCTGAAGAAATATATACATATACACATATATGTATGCATATATATATACATATACACATGTGTGTATGTATATATGATATATGTATGCATATATATGTTCATATATACATATACATATACATATACATATACATATATATATACATACATATATATGTCTTTCATAAACCTGACAGTGTTTTAAGAAGAGGATCTGTCAGTCCTCTTCTGTTAGATAGACTCTCTCAGCAAGAGTGTCTACCTAACATATCCAATATTCTACAGGTGAGCAGTCAGCATTTTTTGGTTTTGTTTGATTTTTGTTACATTTGATCAGCTGGCCCCATAAAGGCATATATGAGCCAAAGATGGCTTTAACCAAAAATGTTTCACAGGAAAATACAAAAACAGGAAAGCTTTTTAGGGCATAGAGATGCAGATTTATTTGCGCATACTAGCAAGGAGTGTTCTTTTTCTGTAGCAAAGGGTATGTTGCAGGAAAAAAACAGATAGCTTCCTCTTTAAATTACAGTGATACCCTCACAGTCAGCTAGACTTAAATCAGAGCAAGGAAGTGAAGAGTTTGGAAACAGGAAACACTGCTCATGATAGACTCTTAAGCTCCAGAAGACAAACTTGCGGGGACCTGGGCGAGAGGCATAGTGGACTCTTCTAGAGAGTCTGTCACTTTGATATTAGAGGGCTGTTAGGAGAGGTCAGTGCCGCCAAGCTCTGGGAGCAGAAGGAGAAAGTCGGGGTTGCAGGCAAGGGCACACCCTGTGCACAGGAAGAAGCAGCATGGTTTACTGTGTTGACTGATAATGGGGACAAGAGAGGCTTAGTCCTGACCACAGGCGGGTGGGTACAAGCACACTGGTCCGCTGGGTTGGCAGGAGGACCATCCACAACAGCCGAAAATGAGACAAGGTTTTCAGCTCAGTTCCGCCTCATGCTAGGGGCTGTTTCTGGTGCTGGGAGGGGAGAAGATGGAACCCCACTGAGTTCCCAGCATGGAGAACTCTGGGGACAACTTGAGTGCTGCCAGTGGCAGTTCAGGAGCATCATATTATAAAGAGTGCTTATCATAGTAAAATAATTACTTCAAAAATGAAATCAACATGAAACACTTGCATGGGGCATACACTAATCTTTGAAAGAATGTTGCTTATATCCTGATGTGGGTGGAAAACTAAAAAGACTCAGCTTGCCTTTCATTTTAGCTGGGATGATGAAGATTCTCAGGCAGTACCCTTCAGCAAGCACTAATTCTGAGCCATTAAGAAGGCATGAGACATCCTCAAAATACCTTTTCTTCACATTTGATTCTAATTAAAGTAAAACAAACAAACTATAAAAAACATTTTTGGAAATCTTATCAAGTTTCCATCAGCTCATTAATATTTTTAATCTTCCATTTTCAACAGTTTAATTTAGTTGATGTTTCTAATTTACATACAGACAACATTCTTAATTGATTTAATCCCAGCTTCTGTCTTTCTAGCAAGCCCTATTGCTATTTATTGATTTTCATTAATATATGCAGACCTCAGATTTCAGTTTTGCCAGCCACGAGTTTCCCTTAGGTGGTCTTTCCCTTTGTACCAAATTTTAACAATTTTTTCTGTGTTCCAGCTGCTGGCTGCCTTATCTGCTTCATTAATTTATCCATTCATTTATTAAAAGTATGTATCATACTTACAATGTCCCAAGCAATGTACAGGTTTGCACTGGTGAGGGAAAATGATAATATGTAAATGACACCAAGGGAAAGGATATCTCCTTGTATGGAGTATTGTAGAAATATATGTCAAATAGACAAGATGCAGGCTGACATCAGAAGGAAGAAGACAATTCCTCAGGGAAGAACAGGAATCAGTGTTTTCAGAAGATGGGAGCAACATGTAAAACCTCCTTTGTCTGAGAAGAACTTGGCTGTGTGCTGTGTGGGAAAACAGAGGGAGAAGGGAAAGCAGAGCATCGGGGAGGCTTTGCACATGGACCAGCAGAGGCTGTGGTGAGTAGTGTGGAGATTATTCAATGTGTAATGGAGATTAAATGGAAAGGGTTATATGAAAAAGTAACATGATCCCAAATTTCTACATGACAAGGAATACTTGGAATGACAGACTGCTGTCAGACAGACTTTGCCACACGTGTTTGGCACAAGTATACAGCAGTATACTGGCACAAAGACCTTCTATATGTTGGTATGATACTGGCACAAAGACCTTCTATATGTTGGTTTTCAATTTAGTCAAAGTTTAATAATTTATATTAGGTAATTCTAGCTTTCTACGGGGCACACAGAGAAAGAATACACTGCACTTGATTTCATCAAGGGAGGAGGACAAAATGCCACATTTTGAGCCCATTTTTCAGGTCCACTGAGATATAATTTACAGTAATATTCACACTGTTTAAGTTAATAATTAAGTTTAGGCAAGTGTATATAGTCACTTAGCTACTGCAATAGAAATATAAAACATTTCCATCACACCAAAACAATTCCCTCATTTCCATTTTACTCTAGGAGTTCTGCTCTCACAGGGTAGATCCTGGCAATCTATTCTTTTATCTTTTCAAAAATATCACCTAAAAGAAATCACGTTAAGTGCAATATATTGTGTTGTTTCTTTTATCTCCTATATACTTTTGAAATGCATTCCTGTTAGATGCATAAATACCTAATTTTTTTTCTACCCCTGAGAATAGTACATAGAATTGACCACAATTCTATTAACCACTTGATGGACATGTAGGTTGGTTACATGCTAGTTACTGTTCGGGTTTCTTCTTGGATGTTTAAATGAAATTCTTTATGAGAATATACATTTTTTGCTTCCAGTTAGTAAATTCCTAGGAATGGGATTAGTCAGTCTTATGATGATTTTATACTTAACTTCACTGTTAAATTGCTTACTAAAGTGGCTGTTACATGTGGCATTCATGCTAGCAGTGTGTGATCATTTCAGTTGTTCTTTTATTACACACACACACACAGATTTAAATTTTATTGAATGTAATTGTTTTGTAGTAGAATCTTATTGATCCTTAGAAGATTTGTGTCTCTACAAATTTAATTATTATTTAGGTCAAAGCAACTAAAATATTCTTTTTCCTTCCTACTCATCTAAATCCCAAGCATTCAGTAAATATTTACCTGGCACTTAATAAGAGTCCTTAAGCATGTCATGTTCTAACAACAACAGAATGTGCCAACTCCTTGAAATGGTCAAGGGCTTTGTAAGAATACAGTAGTTTCACAAAAGTAGTTTTTCTCATTTATGTTAAACTAAGTCTTAAAATGTGAGAAAGATATAGGAAAATAAGGCATTCCAGTTCCAGTCAGAGGGGTAACATGGAAGAGCCCAATTTTATTAGTCTTTTTCAAGATACACACAATTTAAGTCCAACTGGAGTAGTACAGATTTTGCTAACTGGTGAGTGTTCTCTTTATCTGAAGTATGGGTCAGGAGCAACCGGCCACTCTCAAAGGATGGATATAAGCCTTGTGGAATGTTCTTCTCACACATGCATATACTGCTTCATTGCAAGTCTCTCTCCATTAGTGGAGTACTACTTTTCTCAATGATAGTAGTCACTAACCGAAAGAAACTGACTTTATTCAGTTTCCCTTTCCTTTCCACAATTTTTACTCATAAGCTTTAGCAATAGTAAGAACAGAGTTTAATTACAAAGACAGATAAATACATTTTCTGTTCCCATCCTCCTGTCATCATTGCCTAATTCCCTCTGACTTATTAGACTCACTCCTGGTGGCTTTAACACTTCTAGTCAATGCTGATCCACTTTTTCTATGATTGCGTACAAAATTTAAGTCTTTAAATTGATTTGGAATAGACAATTGAATGTAATGAGCAGATTATGTATATAGTATACTTTAATTATGCTTGTAAGCATTACATGTGATGAAACAAGAGTAAAGAAGAAACTCATCATTGTTGAAGAAGGAGTACTTGATTTGGAGTAAGTTGAATGCCAAGCTAGAAACATTATTGTCTTGATTACTGGTGATTTCAACACACACAAGTTTATAATCCACTTGATGGCCTATGTCTTCCTGACAGCAGAACAAGACTTGATTATGTTACTGAATGAGACTGGTAATCGGGTCACAGTGACTGGTAAAATCACTGTGTCAAATCTTGGTCAAATCTTACAGCAGATTCAAATTTTTGATCCCTCAAGGGACCCAGAAATATAATAAACAAAAGCCAAATTTAAAATAGATGTAAGCACAAATCCATTTTTCTGATGGCTCTCTGAGTATATGAGTTCTCAGGTAAATGGTAAATTTAATATGTATTTTAACTCAATTATGTGCAATTAGTGAATTAAATTGATTTACTATATTAAAAGGAAAAGTGATACCTGGAAAATAGTTTTCTTAAATTTTACTCTAAATCTAACTGAGAAACCTGAATAAACAAATGTGAAATATCTCTTCAGGACAAGTATTGTATCAGTCAGATGAGATTGAAGTAACAGTAATTCCCCATCACAACTGGTTACTACAACTAATTCTCATTCACAGTAAATTAGTTTAGTGTAGGTCTGTTCCAGGTCAGTTTTCTTCACAGATCCAGACACATACTATGGCTTCCAGAAGAAACAGAGAGAGAGCAAAAAATCCTTTCAAAATCCATAAACATTTGCTAGCAAGTGGAACTGAGAAAGTTACTGAAACAACATCACTTTTATTTCCATTTCATTGGCCAAAGCAGATGAGATTTTTAATCAGAAAATAGAATTCTTCAACAAGTTTAGGGCTGAAATACTAATATAAAGATATTCCAAGAACTATATCAAATGTCTATTCTAACACACATACATACACTTCAAATTTAAAGATTTTACTGTTCTAAACATACCAGTGGCCCTTGTGTCAAAGGGTCACGCACATCCCTGCTCTGTGTAATGGAAATGGATCAACATGGAAAGAAAATCTTAGGATTCTCTTCTTGAATTGTTTCATGTTATGATTTGTGTTTGGATGCCCCCCAAGCCTCATGCAGTCATGGAGGCAACTGGATCTAGCATATGTGACTGGTTTGCTCTCTAGTGCTGGGATTGGTGGTGTGAGTGCTGCACCCACCCAGCAGAGAGTAACGAGCACACAGCACAGGGGAGGGAAGGAGGCACACTTTTCCCGTTTGTGCCCTTTTTGGTCTCATCACTTGTGTTCACCATGAATGGATGCCCCTTAGCCATGCCACCCTGTCTTGGAATCTGCTGAGTATGGGCTGAAACCTCCAAAAAATGTACGCTAAATAAACCTTTCCTTCCCTAATTTTGGGCATCAAGTATTTTTGTCTCAGCAAAGAAAGAAAAGTCACAATGACATTTCATTTGAAAGAAGATCCTAAAATCCTAAAGAAAAAAAAACTACTATTCCTGAAAAGGCAACACAACTATTATGGAAAATTCAAAATGTAGAAAGGTAAAGTGTATGATCATACAGAATAGCAACAAATGGGAGGCAAACTTGATACCACTTTACCTGGAACACAGAACTAGGTGTGCACCCAAGATGCACTCCCTTCCCATGCAAAGGGGGCCGCACTGATGCTGGGAAGCCATATCGACTGAGGAGGTGAAGCAGAACGTGGAGAGAAGAGAATCCCTCTGTGCTCAGAGCCAGGGACGTGGCTGTCAAGTACTGACAAAGGGGTGACTTGGCCCCTCTTCACACAAGAGGACGCTGGTTCATGAGATTTTCAGGAAACCAAAGAAAAGTGTAGAAACAAAGCCTGTTTTGTTTTGCTTTGTGTTTGTTTTAGAAACAAAGTCTTTTTTAAAACAACTCACAAGCCCATGTGATTCTCCATCCACCTTTTAAATTAGTCATTCAAATCTACATAATCTAGGCCTTCACATTAAATTCATAAGGAAGGAAGTTTCCCAGTGATCAGGAAAATAGAAACAGGATGCAAGAACAAACACAATATTTGAGACAAATAACAGGTTTTGTTGTCTGGACTGTGAAAGTTTAAGTCAACAAAATAAGGGCATAAATCTTATGAAGACATTTTCCAGCACAAAAGAAGAAAAATAAAGATAGCATGTGAGAGACAGAAGAAAAGGAGTTAAATGATTAACTCCATAAATCAGAATAATAGTTTACACAGAAATTGCTTTGTATGTACATGAAAAAGACATAATCTTGATGATTAATGAGACAGTGTAGCAAACTGAGATGAATTTGAAGCTGAATCTTTAAAAGAAGCTGAAGAATAGACAACTATCTGAAAAGTAATTTTCTGCAGAGCTGGCGTGGTGGAACATTGAGTCAGAACATGGAAAAGAAATGGCTTGACAGAAAACAGATTCCAAAGCCCATGTCAGAATGAATAGAGTACATGGATAAAGCATGTGAAGAATTCTTTGCCCCAGCACATGCACTTTGGTCAGACTTCTAGTGATCTAGGCATGGAGTCAATGGTTAGTTGTTATATCTGACTGCCTGTCTTGGTTACTTTTTTCTCATTGCTGAAATGAAACACTCAATCTCTAAAATTAGGAAAGAAAAGGTTTATTTAGCTCATAGTTTGTGGAGATTGCAATCCACAATCAGCTGGCTTCAAGGCAGAGTGGCACATGGCAGAGGACAACAGTTCATGGTGGCAGAAAATAACACAAGCAACAAGAGTAAAAGGGGAGGAACACTCTTTCTGTCCCTTACATAGGCTACAGTCTGGGATGGTGTACCACTCACACCCATAACTCCAGCGCTGGACTATGAGTCACTCACAGACCCTAGATGCCCACCTCCCTGACTGCATGAGGCTTTGGGGGGCATCCAGACTCAAACCCTAACACTGCCATTCTAAAAAAAACCCTATATCCCTAAGCAAAATAAATGGCATATGCTTTCCAGGTGACACTGAAGATAAGCTAACATCATGAGATAGGTGACTAAATTAAGAAGAAAACAAATTAATTAAATAAGAAATTTAAAATAATTCTACAATATTGCCTCAATATAAGCTTAACTTTGCTAAATGTATTAAAATTGATCAAGATTATTTGTCTATATTTAACAATGCATTCCCTTTGCCCTGCAACTTCCAATAGCCAACAATAATCCAGAAGATAAAAAATCTGAAGGTTTAGGAATCCTATGAATCTGCCTTGCATCTGAAAAGTGTTAGAAACTCAACTAATAACATCATAAATTAATTTATAAATGAAAAAAATTTTAAAGAGGCTATATAATTGTAAAATAAATATCAGCAAAGATAAATTAGTACCTTTTCCCCCCAAAATTACAGGTTATAGCAGGTTTTGTTAGTGTCTCATATTTGTAAAAATTTACTATTGACCTCATAGGGCATAAGTATAACACTTGAGGAAAGAAAAGAATGCCAATCTCTACAGATTCTTGAGAGAAAAAAACTATAAACTATGACTCCTAGAAGATTATATATACATTATTTCCAGATAGATGATACTACTAATGTGTTAGTTCATCAGAAAGAATGGTCTGCGCTTTCGTTGTTTGCTCACCTTTTCATGCCTGTATCTTGGAATGTGAGTGACTTCTTTGAAAATAACAATATGAAATATGGTAAACATTGTTAATATCCTACTGTGTTGTTTTGAAATTCTGTATCATTTTTGTTCTTTTTTCATTTTAAAAGTAAAATTAAAAGTAAACAGTACAAAAGCAAACAAACCTACCAATTAGTTTCAGTACATCTAAATACCAACTTTGGAGTTCTGGACTTGTGTATCTAACTGTATGTTTGATTTTTGTCTTTTATTTGGATAACTAATAGCCATTGTACAACAAACATGTCAGTGCGGCACCAAATTCTTCTCAAAACCTGCTCTCCATAGTTTATAACAACTCTCTTCCTCAGGCCACCGAAACCCAATGCTTGGCGTCATTCCCGACTTCCCCTTTCTCTCCCCCATTTTACCCTGTGAACCATCGCCTTGTGTCTTCCTTGCCTGCATGGGTGCAGCGCCCTGCCACTTCCTCACCTCCACAGCCATCACCACAGGCCAGCTACCAGTGTCCTTTCCAGATGACTGCAGTAAATTCTAACCGAGAATCTTGCTTATTACTTTGTTTCTCTTTCTTAGCTATTTGATAGTGAAATCTCTCTCTTTCTCTCTCTCTCTCTCTCTCTCTCTCTCTCTCTCTATATATATATATATATATATATATATATATGCCAGCCTGTTCATCTTTTTCATCTACTCAGAGCTGCTAGTTGGTTCTCATCTCCTTAAAAGCAGAAGCCAAGAAATTTAAAATGACTACACAATTCTGACGACCAGGCTGGGTTCCAGTGCTTATGTGTCATCACCCTACACACTTCTCTCTTATGCACAGAGTAGTGTTCAGTAACGTTTATTTCAATGAACAGATAAACAATCCATGAAAAACCACGCCAACATTTAGACATGCAGTATTTCCAAACTTCTTGTCTTTGTGGGACAAAAACCCTTAATTTGTATTTGACTTTCTTCTCCAATAGATTCCAAAGAGAAATTTTAAGATAAAAGCAGAGGAATAAGATAGAAGACAATAATGGGAAATGAATTATACTAAAACTAGCAAGATGGTAAATATTTTTCAGGAATGAATAAATTAAACATTATAAAAACACATAATAGAAATATTAAAAAACTGAAGGTGATATAAGAAATATATTAATAAAAACTGAAGGCAATAAAAACTGAAGGTAATTTTATATTACTAAATAATTAAGTATTGACAAGCAAAATGCAAATATCAGAAGATGATGTAGTTAGCCGACAGTTAAATATTTCATTGATAATTTTAACGGGTGAGAGTTGAATAAATACAGTATAACTGACAGAATTGACAATTATCTGATATTCGATTAGACCTATAATTATCATGACCTCTTGAACAAAAAATTAATCATTGGCCAATTTTACAAGCATCTTAGAGTTTGAAAATAAGGGGCAGAAATTGAGTGCATAGAGAAGCAAACAGAATGATAAGGAAAACATATCAGGTGAAGAAGAGAAATCAATGAAATAACAAAAATGCACAAAGTCAAACAAAGAGAAGAAAGTGTAGGTGTAATAAATCTTATCATAGAATATGAGAGATGGCAAAAGTATTTCAATAGTGGGTTAAAAATAATTTAAGTGCATGTACTTAGAAAAAAATTGCCAAATCTAGATTAAAAGTAATGAACAATAACATAGAAATTTAACATAAAATAATAATATAAGAATTTTAATCCCATATCTTTAACTAGAAAAAGTAATTACAAGGCTAAAAGATATAACAACCCTAAATTTTAATAGATCAAATAATAAAGTTAACACATACATGCAATGAGCTTTTAATTTTCTTAAAGAAAATATGCCATTAATTACTAAGTTTAACGTACATCTTTAAAATTTTGGTAAGTTAAGAAACTCCAAAAGTAATTTTCATATAAATATTTATTTTATTTTTGTTTGTTTGTTTGTTTTTGTTTTTTGGTATCGAGGATTGAACTCATAACCTTGTACTTGCCAGGCAGGCGCTTAGGCCACTGAGCTAAATCCCTGGCCCTCCTATTTATTTTATAGTATGCTGGCTGCATACACCCAAGCAAAAACTTGGCAACTCAGTCAAAATTTAAAAACGATGCAAAACAAGTATGCATTTGGAAAGTAACAAACATTTCTTTAATAATAAACAAAAATAATTGCAAGGCATACATTATTTGAAAAGTTGCAAAAGAAAACACTTTACAGAAAAATCTTTAAGAATATTTTCAGAGAACATTCCCCATTTTCAGTGTGTTTACTAATAATATAGAAAGTAATAATATATTGTCATAAAAGCACTGAGCGTTAAAAGAAATTGTGAACAGAGGTCAAGAAAGTCAAAAACAAAGTTAATGAATTGTAAAAAGAATACTTGAAAGGATAATGAAACCAAAAGCTGTTTGTTTGAAATGACCACTTAATAGATAATTTCTAACAGCACTATTAGGGGATAAATAAGAAGATAAAAGCATACCACAAGGTAGCCAAGCAAAGAGAATCAACAATGTGTTTGGGAGATACTAAAATAATCATAGAGAACTCAGAGCCCTGGCCAAATGCGAAAGACACCCTCCGCATGACACCTGCCTCCTCTAAAACTTCAGCACCAGGATGGGTGAGGTTAAAGGTCTCTACCGCAGTCCAGACAGGAGAAGCCAGTGGCCAGAAGAGAAGCCTCTCTACCGGGGGAGGAGCCCCCTGGAAGGGACCTTGATGTGGGAACCATTGCTCCTTGCGCCGTTTAGCACATGGCCTGCATAGGAGCCCCCTGGGCAGAGGAGCAACCACAGCACCTGCCCAGCCAGACAAAGGAAACTTCCTGCTGCAGCAGGGGGCCCAGAGCAGCTGCTCCCTCTCCGTGTTCCTGGGCCTGGAGGAACGCACCCACAGGAGGCCGTGTTAGTGAGGCAGCAGCAGGAAGTCGGTGTCAGGCAGAGAGAAGGGGAAACTTGGTTGACCTCTCCAGTCTGCCTTGAGAGGGGGTTTAGAAGATATTTCCCTTCCTCACCTTGCTTGGTACCTTACTGTCAACCAGCAGAGTTAGGAGTCCAGGGAAACGTGACTCATGTGGAAAGTCATCTACTAATTCACAAAAAGTAGTTGAAACCATTGTTGTAAAATCAATGCGAGAGACATATTTAATTGAACATGAGGTATATACTAAAGTACGTATGGTGAGTATCATGAGACATAAACATGTAATTATAAAGAGAAATCAAGAAGAAAGTCATGTTTATATATGTATATATATGTGCGTGTATATATGTTTATATAATATATGTATATATAATGTGTGTATGTATATATATATATATATGAATGAGGGGGATAATAAAGGTGTCCTTTGTAGGAGTTCTGTCTTGTTTTTGAAATCCATTGTTTTATTCCATTTTACTATTTTGTGTTATTCCTGTATCTGGTAACCTGAGCAACTATTTTGAAGATAGCAATATGGAATATAACAACCATTATTAAATTCCTATCATCTTACTTTGAAAACCTATATAGCTATTGTTGGTTTTGCTGCTATTGTTGTCATTTTGCTTTTGTTGCTGTTGTTTATGTTTGCTTCTCGATTTTTCTGTTTTTTCTTTTTTCTCTTTAAAATAAAATTTTAAAAAATAACAGAATGATGAAACCAAAAACAAATAATTGAGCATGAAGTCAACCTCAAAAATTATTTAAGAAAATTTCAGGGATGCACATATCGAAAGACTTTTTGAGCTAAGCTACATTAAAGATACAAGGAGAAATGGAAACCTCCATATAATAGGAGTGAGAATAAATAGATATACAAGTAGAGATTAAACAACAGAGGGTGCTACAGACGGATGCTGTGTCTCCCTACATTTTGAAGCCATCTCATCATGGCTGTTTTTAGAGATGGGTTTCTGAAGAAGTGACTGAGGTGAAATGACATCATAGGAAACCCCTGAATGAGAACCTGACAGGAATCCATGAGTCAGTGGAGAGCTAGTGTTCCTCTAACATTCTGTCTTTCTCCTCCCTTCGCCTGTGCCATCTGAGGACACACATTTAAATCTCTGCTACTTAGGAAAAATTCCTTCACTAGACACCAAACCTGGCAGATCTTGGTCTGGATTATCTAGGCCTCAGAGTTGTGAGAAAATAAATTACTATTAACCTCATTCTATGGCACTTTACTATGACATGCCAAGATGATTCATACAGAAAAAAAAGAAATCTTTTAATATTTGTAGATTTTTAAATTAAAAACTTTAAAATATCTGTTGAAATTAATCCTAAAATGTTAAATGCAATGATAAGAACAAATATATATATATACTGGCCTATTATACTAAAGTGCAAGAAGATTAAGCACAAAGAAAATTTTAAAGTTTGCTGGGAAGGAAAGAAATATGCTTATGAAGTTTTCACAGCCAGATTTAATCAGACAGATCAGCAGCAGCACTGAATGTACGGGGAATGTAACACTGTCTTCAAGGCTAATATAACTTTGAGCTTGGAGATACATAAACAGAAAATCATGTACATAGAAACACAATAGCTATAGATAAATTTCTTGGAATTTAGCATTTTTACATAGTTTATAATATAAAATCTCTTGAAATCTTTTAGTGAAACTTAAAGAAAACAAAACAAGATGGAAAGGAGGTTATGAGAAAGTTGCATGTGACCCAGAGAGCAGAAATCAGGAGATGGGCTGTTGTGGACAGTTGGTAAAAATCCTGGCACAGCAGCGTCACGAGAGATGGAGAGATGGAGCAGGTCCCAGGAGAAGGTGCTAAGCACCAACCATGCTGCTGTTCTTAGCGTGGTCAGGACAGAAACACACTCTCACACACTGAGAGAAAGAAAAATTAAAAACTTAAATGAAACAAGAAAATATATAACTTTTAAACAATCAGAATAAAATGTTTCTACCCAATGAAAGATAGGAACTAAAGACACAACTGTGAAAATTTAACCGTGTACAAAGCAAAATGGCAAGAGATGAATTCAGATGCTAAAATGACTGCAATGAGTATGAGGATTTAACTTACCACTCAAGAAACAGTTACTACCATACGGCTTAAGAAAAATTAAACCTGATAAGGTCCCTCCAAGAGACATGGTTTTTAAAAAATGATACAGAAGATCTGAAAATACTAAAAACTCAGGAAAAATGAAATTCTTGTACTATCTTACAATAGAATACAATGAAAACACTGAAAAGTGGAGTCATGCATATTATCAAAATATCCCATGTCTAAGACACAACTTCATAAATGATAATTGACATAATATGTACTGCTAATAATAAAGAAAATATTTTATATGGTAAGTATGAAAACTTACAAGAGAGTCTTCTCAAATAAGAACAATTAAATTATAGAGGTAATATAATAGAAAGTATAAATATCAAGTTTAGCAAGAGTTAATAAAATATTGTAGAAATTAATATCCAATGAAAACAGAACTTAGAGTCTCGTTGAGCACATATTAGGGTATACGAAAAGAAAAGACTGTATTCTAAAGAGCAAAGTCTTAAGGAATCTCAAAGAAACTGGAGACATTTGGTAAACAACCACATACTGTACAGAAATAAAAGTAGATCTCCGAGAATCAGAAGGGACATGAGAGGAAAACCAGAAAGTACAGAGACCTGGAAAAACGGAGCACAACACAGAGAACAGACAGCAGAATTCTGGAAGGCTCACCCAGAGAGGGGGATCTGTCTCTACTAACAAGGGAAAAGCCAGGAGAGGGTCAGCAGATCCAGCAGGCTGGGTTGGCCGCGCTGGCCGCAAAAGCCCACAGGTAATGCAAATTGCTAAACCAGCATGCAGTTTTACTGTGAACGCAGTCCTTTCACCTGGAGGAGAAATCCAGCCTGGTCCCTGCTCTTTGAGAGAATGTTTAACCAGGAGCCATTGTGGGGAAAGTTTAAGTGCTTAAGACTGAACTGTAGAACAACTATACTTCAAACTTTCTGGGGTCGCCTACCACGGTGACGATGTGGGGGATGTCCCCAAGACAGTCACAGAGGATGCAGGCTAGGCACAGAACCCTGAACACTTTAAGCTCGAGCCTTAAAAGTTTTGAGGGATACCAGGTTGCCGTGGGGGGAAGTCGGGACAGTCACATGAGGCTTTCAGGGTGGTGAGTCCAAAAGTGCTGACATTAAGGGCAGTCAGTGACTTGAGTCCCCACCCCGCAAAGCCACCACTCCCTCCAACAGAGCTCAGGGGGCCGTTTGCTCTTCCCATCTGTCAACACCATCAGTGATGTGCCTTGGCTTGGATATTTGCTTCAGCCTGAGGTTTATAGCCAGGGGCCTCTGCCTGGGGGTGGGGGCGCCTCCCAAACCCACAGGCTGTAAACACAGCCAGAGAACGCTGTGATTCGGGGGTGCAAGGAGAGACATGGAAACTGGGAATGACTGAAGTGACTGTAGACCTAGGGTGGACACCACCGACCAAGCACACTGGGTAGGAGCAGCGAGATGGGACTCAGCATTCACACACAGAGACAAGAGTGTAGAAAAAACACAGCTCTTCACAGCAGCTCCCCCGCCATCGCCCAAAGCTGGTGCATTGCATTCCGGCTCTGCAGACTGGGTAAAAAGCGCTCCTGTAAAAAGATGGAGGAATATTTGGGCTCCTCTCTTTTTCTCTTTATTATGGGGTGGGGGGTTGCTTTTTTGTTTTCTTTTACCTTTGCACTCTTTGTTTCACTGGAGGGTTTTTTTATTTGTTTTATTTTTTTCTTGTTTTCTGTTTTATCAAATTTTCTTTTACTCTTTAATAAGCTATGTAATCTCACTTTTCTCTCCTAATTTTCCTTTTCTTTAGTTTTCAAATTTTATTTCATTTTCCTCTTCCCCACCCACTTTACAATTACTAGTACTACTATTAACATTACTTTTAAGATTTTTTTTTCTTTGTACTGGGGATCGAACTCACAACCTCACACTTGCCAGGTAGGCGCCTGTGCCACTGAGCTAAATCCAGCATTATTAATCTTTAGGTATTTGAGATATTTGGTTGACTTGATTTTATTATTGATGAGTTCTGTTCTATTGTCAATGGTGGAATACTGTATATCAATATTTGGTTTGTTTTTTGTCTAGATTACAGTTATAGATATCTCTTCTATTGTGAAGGGTGGTACAAGGGTAGTATTTTTGTTGGTTCTGAGGGTATGTCAATATCCAGTTTGTCATTGACTCTTATTGTTGCTGTTGCCAGGCATGCATACTTGTATTAACTGGTTTTTACTGCATACCAATACCTGATTTATTCTTTGGTCATCAACAATACTGGGGCTCATTTGCAGAGAACTGGGAGCTGGACCAATTACACTGCACCATTCCCTCTCCAAATTACCAGAAGTTGTCAGATTCTGGGACAAAGACACAGGCTCATAGTTACCTGTCCCCAGAGCACATCACTGAAAACCCGACACAGCTAAAGAGATCTCCACACTACAAACAAAACCTTTCACTGTAATTAGCCCACAACTCTCAGCACCTCCAAAGACAGAAAAAGATTTTTAAAAAAGACAGATTTTTTAAAAAGAGAGATTAAAAACAAAACTAAAAACTAAAGACTTTAAACTTTCAACTATCCCAACACTGATTCATGGGTCATTAATGGGGAGGAAATCAAGCCAAACTGCTGATTTATACAACAAGATAAAACAGTGACAAAAAAAGGGGCAGGGGACACAGATCAGTAAATGCTTTACTACTTTAAAGATGATACAGCTAAGTGGATTATAAACTTAACATATAAAGTTACCAGTAACCTTACAGAAGACACGAATAAAAAGCTAACTGAACTCAATAATGATCAATTTGTCATAAAAAGATACCAAACAGAAATCCAGATCAAAAGTTTTGTTGAAAGCATAGGCAGCATAAGTGACCAATGTGATGACAGAATATCAGAAAGCAAAGATAAGGCTGACACAAGAGACTATCCACTCAGATAACTTAAAAACAAATAAACATGGAAAATGAACCTAAAAACTGATAGGTAATGAAAAGAAGGCTAACCTAAGATTATTTTGAATTAATGAAAAAATAGTAAAAATGAGTCAAAGAAAAAAGTTTCCAGAAATAACTGTAGAATCTGACATACAGCAAAGTGATGTATGTGGAAGCCCAAATGGCCATGATCAAAAAGAACTTCTCCAGGAATCATAGTCAATAGTCCATAAGTCTAACATAAGAATGAAGTTTTAAAAGTGGTTAGAAAAAAGCAAAAAATCAATTATTTAAAGAAAATGAGTATTACAGCAGACATATCAATGCAAATCTTAAAGACTAGAAGAACTTGGTATGAGTGTTTAAAGCCCTAAAAATAAACAACTTCTAACTCAGAATGATATATCCTGCAAAAACCATTTTTCAAAATTGATAGAGAAATAAAGAATTTCTATTTTAATGAGCCCTTTAAGGAATTCATGACCTCCAAACCAGCACTCCAGATCTTTCTGAAGAATATCCTAACATGTGACAATGGAGCTAACAATACCAAAATGTCTACTGTAAAGAACACACTAGCTAAAGTGAGGCGCTAAGCAGAAGGGGGAATAGGAGTCAACACCAGGAAAGTAATAAAATTTCAGAAATAAGTCAATGCTTTTCAGTAATAATTCTCAAAATGAATGATCTCAGCTCCCAAATCAAAAATACACAGATTTGTTGGAGACTACAAATTATAAATTGATTCTAGGAGATGTCCAAGGCTATTGTCATGCCCCGAGCCAGACTGGAATGTAGGAAGTCTGCTCTTTCCTGCTCACAGCTGGAAGCCCTAGGCCTGTTCACTGCTGTGGCACTCAAGAGGGAAAGGTAAGACCTGCTGAAGACACCTGGGGAAACTACAGTTTCTTTATTGGCACTCTGCCTTTGCCTTGTCCTTGCAAGAATACTTTGGTCTTCCCAGCTCAGAGTAGTTACAGTACTATTCCCAGAAGCACCCACTATCCTTCACACAGCATCCTTGACTCAGATGTAATGAATAAACACCAAGGTTCTGGGAGCTCAGGAGCTTTGCTCCCCACGAACAGCTGGTCACCCTCAGATCTCTGCCGCATGCTCTGCTTTGTCTCTAGCTTTCTTTCCTTTCCTGCTGTGCACCTTAACCCAGGGAGGATATGGAACCCACTGAAGGGGTCACCAATCTAAATTGGCAGATTGTGTAAAAACAAATGCAATCTAAATGGTATGCTGTATAAAAGAAGTATATTTAATCCAAAGAGAAATTCACAGAGTAAAAACAAAGGATGGGAAATGGTATTTTATGCACTAAAACAAGTAGAAGCTGATATCCTATTTTCAGACAAATTGGACTTTAAATTAAAACTGATCAGAAAAACCAAAAAGTCACCATATATTGAGTAAGGGAAAATTCAACAGAAAGGGACAAATGTAAAAATATATATGCACTAAACATGGGCATGCCCAGCTTCATAAAATAAACAGTCCTGGACATAAAATATCAGACAAACATCAACACAGTTTAGTGCAAAAACTCAATATATCACATCTCAAATGGACTGACTAGAGGAAAAAAAGTCAATGAAGTTCAACCAAACCTTCAAAAAACTGGACTTGATAAATATCTACAAAGTGTTCCACCCAAAAAAACACACATTCTTTTCAGCAGCACATGGAACTCTCTCCAAAATAGACAATATATACTATTCTATCAAGTAAGATTAAGAAAATGCAAAAAAGAAAATTATTCCAAGCATATTATCATATCAAAACACAATGAACTAGAAATCAATGGCAAAAAACCCCCAACAAATTATGCAAACATATAGAAATTAAACATCATATTTTTGCAAGGATGATGGGTCACAGAAGATATCAGGAAAGAAGTTTATCCTTAGAATCAAATGATAATGACAACACAACATGGTAGAATTTATAGGACACATTGACAGCAGTCCTAAGAGGAAAGCAGTCCAGGAGGGAAGTTAATAGTTATGTATGTGTGCTCATAATGCAAAAGCAGAGAGGCCACAAATAAACACAATAATGCACCCCAAATTCCCAGCAAAACAAGAACAGTTCAAAGCCAAAACTAGTATAGAAAGAAAATGTAGTTAGAGCAGAGAGTAATGAAATTGAGCCTAAAATAATTTTTAAAAATAACCAATATACCAAAGAAGTGATTCTTCAAAAGAATAAACAAAATAGAAAAAATTTTAAGCAATTTTATCTAAATAAAAAAATAAAAGGCATGGTAGTGCATACCTGTAATCCCAGCACTTGGGAGACTGAAGCAGGAGAATTGCCCCAAGTTCAAGACCAGCCTGGGCTAAATAGTAAGTTCAAGGCCAGACTGAACTACATAGTAAGACCTTGCCACAAAAGACAGAAAAAAAAAAAGAAAGAAAAAAAATAGACCTAAATAAATGCAATTTTTAAAAAATGTGATCATAGTGGACACCACTAAAATCATTACTAATAACTACTTTGAAAACCTGTACAGCCAACAAATTGGAGAATCTAGAAGAAAAGGATAGACTTCTAGATTCATTTGAATCACTAAAATTGAAGCAAAATAATATAAAAATAGTGAACAACAAAATAATAGTCAACAAAGTTTAGACAGTAATAAAAATATATATATAACAGGCTGGGGATATAGCTCAGTGCCACAGTGCCTTCCTGGCAAGGGTGAGGTCCTATGTGGGATTCCTGTTACAAAACAACAACAACAACAACAACAACAACAAACCCTGCCAGTCAAGAAAAGCCCAGGACCCGATGTTTTCAACAATGAATACTACAAGGTACTCAGGGAAGATCTAACACCAACACTCATCAAACTCTTTAAAGAAATGGAAAAGGAATGAGCAGTGCACATTCACTCCTGAAAACTGGCATTGCTTTGATTACAAAACTAGACAAGGAGTCAACTAACAGACAAAAAGCAATAAAACTACAGCCAATCTCTTTAAAGAACGTAGATGTGAAGATTCTCACCAAAATAACTAGTAACCAAATGTAACCAACCATTAAAAAGATCACACATCATGTCCAAATAGGTGTCATCTTCCTGATGCACAGGTGGTTGAAAACTGCAAAACAATAAATGTAACATATCATATAAACAGCAAGGACAAAAATCACATGATACATCAATAGATTATATATGTATGTATATTATACCATAGCTAAAACTGTCCAAGACAGAAGTATTTTTTATATTCTTTAATTCAAAAATTATTAAATTTCTGTTTTAGTCAGGGGTTGTGCAGAGAACAATTAGAATCAGGACATGGAGTTTATAATATTATTTTATGATGGTCACCCAGAGTTAACACAAGAAACTGCAGGAAATCTGTCCACAACACTAAAGACATAGAATATTTAGGCAGGGGCCTGAATCCCACAGCAATGTCCCACATGAGTCCAGAGGAAGACCCAGAGCTAATGACAATGCCTCCCACGAGTCCAGCTGGAGGTCTAGAGCCCACAAGAAGGACTCATGCCAGTCTCTTTTACGGATCCGTGCTGGGAAGGCACAAAGGTCAGAGGTGGAAACTAGGAAGTCTATGCCAGCGGGGTGAAGGAGCTGTGCTGGTAGGTTGAGGGTTCTACGCTGGAGCCGAGAAGTCATACTCACAACAAACACCAGGGCTGTCCTGAAAGCAACACAGCCATCCTCAGCGACATGGAGGCCCCGAGCTCCTCCGGCAACAAGCACAGTCAAGTACATGCCAGGAAGCCAGTGTGACGAGTTTGTCCTGGAGACCAAGCGGCACACATTTTCCTCTCTGGAGCCAGGAAGCAATGCTCGATGTGAGGGCCAGAGCTTCGCCAGGAGAACCAATGGCTCAAACAGGAACATGCAGGAGAACCCACAACGCCTCAATGCCTCTATGCGCCTCAACGCATTAACACCTTCCTTCTCCTCCACGTCTCTATTTATGCTGGCAACTTTCCTCAGGTGAAACATCTACGCTCAGCAGCATGGTGATTTAATTCTGCTGGCATTAAATTGACCACCAGTTTTTAATCTGTAACAATTTCCATATCCAAGCACAATAAAATCTGAATATGAACTAGCTGGGAATTTGGGTGATGACTGCTGATTTTTGAACTCAATTTCCTTTTTAGTACTTTTCACAGGAGCAGAAATATATGAGTAGACTTACCCACTGGGAAAACTCTTACCAGTTTCATGGCCTAATGTGACCTCTGCCATCAAATTTTATTTTATTTTCATTTTATTATTTATTTGTCTTATAAATAATAAATTATTTATTTTTCCCATTTTCTGCTAACATCATTTGAATCATGCTTTTGGAATCACAACTCCATCAAAACTCCTTTTAATTGCTCAGAAACTGGTCAGGTCTTAGTTTTTATTTTACTTCACCAACTAGACTGGGCAGAGATAATTCTTTTCACTTGAATACTAACGTTTTACTTGTATTCTGTGGTTTGCTATTGGATCCTGGCCAAATTGACGAGCGTTAGGCTCCGAAATATAGAGATCAACTCAGGAGTTAATAATGTTTTTCTAAAAACTATTCACCTAGGGTCAAGGGTATAACTCAGCAGTACAAGCACCTGACTGGCGAAGGGTGAGGTTGTGAGTTCAATTCTCAGTACCAAAATAAAACAAAATAAAATAAAATAAGTTACTATTCATATAGAAGATAGTGCTCAGGGTGGTATCCTCTGGGTTCAGTGTGCTTGAGTCCATATCTGACTCCCAACACTGTTTCAGGGTGTAAGGGCAGAGAAGGTTCCGTGGCTTGAAACATGAAACATGTGTGCGCTTCAGGGTAGCAGTCAGGTTGCAATCACTTTTTACTCTTAAAGTGATCAGGAAGAGCAAACAGAAACAACAGTAACAGCAACAACAAACTCATAAATACAAAATGCCAGAAATTTTCATCTGATGAATATGTTCAGAGTAGTTAAAATAGATACCTTCAACAGATCAAGTGTGAAACAAGGTACAGAAAAATTCCTATGTTAATTATACATTTTCATTTCAATTGTTACAAGATTAACTACAAAAAGTAATGTTTATTGTTTGCAAAATAAACCTTTCTAAATATTTTATTTTCTACTTGCATAAATAATTTTATAAGCAGCTTCATATGTAGAAAAACACAAACTGCTGAACAAAATTATTTGAAATTTGATGAATTAACTAAATACAATAAACGTATATATAAACGTGAAGCTTATTACATCTGCTTATCTTGCAGTAAAATAAATATATAATCATGATAAAAATATCTTAAAAAGAGTCAAGCCATTTGGAAATTAAGATGGTTTAAATACTTCTAGCATTATATAAGAAAACAGTGGGGACCGGGATTTAGCTCCACAGCACAAGTGTCTGCCTGGCTTGCTCAAGGTTACGAGTTTGATCCCTGGTACGGGGGAAAAAAAAAAAGAAAACAAACTTGCAATTATGGAATAGTTAGATAACAATAATAAATAAAACAGCATATATCCATATTTTTATTATGTACTGTAAATTATACTCCAGTATCAACTATATTCTATGCCTTTTTTAATGCTAAATAAAATACAATTTTTAAAAATAAATGAATGTAATTCTGTTGTTTTGTTTTTGAGTTTCTCATCATCCATGTCACATGCATCAGCTTTGGTGGAGTTGGGAGTTTTTGGAGGTACTTTGTTACCTTGTTTTCTCATGTTCTATTGTTTTATTTTTATTTAATTTTCATTAACTTGGAGGTAGTAATATACAAGAAAACAGGATGGAATAAAGCCAATTGAGACAATATAGTGAAATTGGCACAAAACATCACAGTAGGTCACCAGGACAACAATAATAGGCACCATTGTATATCTCATTATCTTCAAAATAGTTGTTCTTCTATTAGGTACAGCAAATCAAAAGAAATACACATTATAGAACACATCAAAAAAGAATATTGAATAGAGCAACATCGTTAATCAGGACAAAGCAAAACAGATAAAAATATCTGCCACACAACAGAATTATATAAGGTGATTAAAAAGGAAATAACAACAACAAAACAGATCAATAAGGTGCTGAGCAAGCTGAAACATGATATAACTAAACAGATAATGGACTTAAAAAGCAAAAGGAGGAAAAGAAAATGCGCTAAAGGATATAACAGCATGTATGTTTAAGTGTGTGGGATTGATAACCATATTAGCAAGTTTTTGTTGGATCGTTGAACAGAACTGTTTACAGCCTCACTGTTCAATTTGTATGCCCTAATTTTGTAACATGAACAACTATTCCTAAGAAGACAATATGTAATTTATCAAGCAGTGATTTCTTAATATTTTTTTTGAAATTCTGTATTCTACCCTTTTTTGTGTTTTGCTTTTTTTCTCTTTAAATAAAATTAAAAATTTTTATTTTTTAAAAAAATAAAATAAATGAATAACCATTTTTCATGAATGACATTAAAATAATGATGTTGAAAGAAAATTACTAGAAACAAAAGGAGTTACTATGTTTGTAAAAGAAAATAAATAGAATTCATAAATAAATTCAAAAGTAACACTAAAATTCATAAATAAATCCAAGTAATTAAATTTGAAAAATAGTTCAGAAAATAGGCAAATGGAAGCTAGAATAAGTAAAATAAAAGCTAAACGTTTGTAAAAAGCTAAAAAGCTAATAATGAAGTAATAAATATAAACAAATAAAAATATTTAAAAATGTTAATTTACTTTAGGATGTGCATGAACAAACTATTACATAAAAAATATAAACTTCTTATATAAAATCTAGAATAGATGACCATTCTAAAAATGTATAACAAGAAAATTACAACAAAACAACTATAACAAAAAATGTATATCAAGAAAATTAAGTCAAGGAGTTAATTCCCAAGAAGTCCTGATAACTGCGTATGTGTGGGTTGCAGTGTGGTGCTCAGCTCGTGAACTTAGTCCGTTCCACAGGTCTAGGAAGAATGCTGTGTTCACATTTACGTGGGGAAAGTGGCCAGGATTGGGCTTGTCTCTGCCATAGTTACTTTTCTCTCATTGATGGGACAAAATCTTCTCAAAAAAGAAAATAACTGGGACTTCCAATCAATGTGCCTCATGAAAATCACATACCAGACGTTTGTTTTCTGGTATGATACAGCACAGTGAATATTGCTTGGTCAAAGCATAGTAGCACTTTAATATCTTACTGGATTTTGTTTTTTAGTATTTTATTTAGAATTATTGAATTTCTATTAAGTAATGAAATGTAACATCTATTTCTTTTTATTCACATTATATATAAGGCTATATAAAGTCAAATTATACAAGCTTATATAAGGTGTGGGAAGAACTTTCTTCTCTATGCTTGGGAACTCTCAAATACTAAACAGTTATCTTTTACATTAATGCCATCTTCATGAACAATTCAGTTCACAAACAGAAGTGCTTGGCAAAATTTTATTTTCATTCCTGAATTCTGCACTGGGAGGGAGACTGTTATGGTTTATACATTGTGTCAGTTTGAGAGGTCTGGCAGTTTAATTAAGGGATTCAGCAGCTCTACATCCTGGGGTGTAGAGGACCAGACCCTTACCATTCTGGGGTATTGTTCATTGTGTCAATTTGAGAAGGTCAGAAGTTTAATTAAGTGATTCAGCAGGGCGCCAGGGTCCTTAGTTTGTAACATTCTCAGCCTGTGCAAGAGGAGGGCACACAGCAGCGGTGTGAGTGCTACACCCACTCTGGGGGAGGGGTAGCCTGCTCACAGAATAAGGGAGAAGAGGCTTGCTTTCCCCCTTTTGCTCTGGCCTTGCAGTGCTGCTCCATGTCCAAGGCACTCTGCCATGGAGCCAGCTGATTATGGACTGAAACCTCCATAAACTGTAAACTAACTAAGCCTTTTTTCCTTCATTTGGGGTGCTGGGTATTTTGTCTTGTACCACATTTTCTTTACCCAGTAACCCAGCAACTGGCATTTAGATCTGTTCTTAAATCTAAGTGTGAATAACACGGCAATGAATATGTCATGCAGATATGTTTTAGTTATCTTGATTAGATTTTCTTTAGATGTGTCCAAAGAAATGGCATTATTGGAACATACATAGTTCTAAATTTACTTTGTTGAGGAAACACACTATTCCACCATGGTTGCACCAGTTTAAATTTCTTCTGACAGTGTCAGCTGTTTCCTTTCCTCTATCTCCTTGGCAGCACTTATCTTTCCTCATTTTGACTATAGCCATATTAACAGATATGAGTTGATTTCTCATTGTAGTTTGAATTAACATCTCTTTCGTTAGTGGTTTGAACACTTTCATATACCTACTGATCATTTGTATTTATTCTTTTGAAAAATGTCTGTTCAGCTAAGAAATGAATTTTACACTCTCATCTAATTCATATATTGAAATCCTGTCCTCAAATATACTGGCAGTAAGAACTTTTGGGAGATGATTAGACCAAGAGGGCAGGGCTCTTGTGAATATTAGCGCCTTTATGGCAAAGCCCCAGAGAACAGTCTTGGTCCATCTACCTTGTTACAATGGTGCCATATATGAGAAATTAGCCCACATCACATATGAAATGTGTTGGAGCATTTATCTTTGGATTTCTCAGCTTTCATAACTGTGAAAATATAAAAATCTGCTGGATAGAAGCTACCGGCTTCTATTTAGTTACATCAGCCTAAACAAACAAACAACAAACAACCAAAACAAGCTATTCGCCTCTTTTTAAAACAGGCTATTTATTTTATTGCTGTCTTGCATATGTAATCTGTATATATTCTGCATATTCAACCCTAATGAGATATATTATTTGCAAATGTTTTCTTCCACACTATAGACTTTCATTTCTTTCAATTAACTATTTTCGTTGCTAAGCAGAAGCTTTTGGATTTACCATGTATCAATTGTCCATTTATTTTCTGTTCGTTTCTGATCATATCAAGAAAAGTCATTGCTTAAAACAATATTAAGAAGCTCTTTTTATGTTGACATCTAGTAATTTCAAAGTGTAAGGTCTTAGATTTAACTCATTAATCCATTTTGAGTTGGTTTTTGTATCTTGGGTGAGGTAAGGGTCCTATTTCATTCTTCTGTACTATATATGGTTTTAACTGATACCATTCTTTTAAAAACTGTATCTTCTTCTATGGATATCCCTAAAGTTTTATCAAATATTAGCTAACTGTAAACATATAGATTTATTTTTGGAGTCTTAAATCTGTTTCACTGGTTACCTTACTGGCTTTTATACCATTATCATATTATTTTGATTACTATAGCTTAGTAGTATATGTTGAAATTAAGTATTATCTAGCCTCCTGCTTCATTTTTTTGGCTAAGGATTTTTGACAATTTTATTATATTCTGTAGGTCTGTGTATACTTTAGAGTTTCTTTTCTTTTTCTGCTAAAACTGCCACTGGTGTTTTGTATGTGTTACACTGAATAGGCAGACTAACTTGAGCAGTATGGACAGTGTAACAATATCGGTTCTTCTGACTCATGATCACAAAATATCTTCTAGTCTGTTTATGTTTTTCTCATTTTTTCACTGATGTTTTAGAATTACTAATGTACTGGTAAGTTTTTTCAGTTTCTTAGAGTTCTCATATTTTATTACTTGTAATCTTCCTGTAAAAGTGATACTTTTCATATTTTTCAAAAACACTACTGCTAGTATACAGAAAAGTCAACTGACTTTGTGTGGAAAAGATGATCTAAATAAGGAAAATCTTTTCTTGAATAACTAAGTAAATGGATACACCTTTAGTTATACGACCACCAAATAAAACTTTAAATAAAAGCAAATTTATTTATTTGATATCACAAAATTATTTGATATCAAAAAGAATAATGAGATTGTTATGAACAATTACACATCAACAAATGAAATATCCAAGAAGAAATATATATTCTTACAAATATACAAAAAACTATGATGGGATGAAGAAGGAATAAAAATATGATATAAGAAAAATGTGTTTGATGTGCATCAGTAGTCAAAAACTCCCACAAAAGAAAAACTGATGGCCAGGTATCTTCACTTGCGAATTCCACCAAGCTTTTAAGTAAGAATATTTGTGAATTATTTTCAAACTGTTAAAAAACTGAAAGAGGAGCAAACACTTACAAAGTCACTTCACAGGGCATCATTACCATGAATATCAAAGTTAGGAAGGACACGTTAAGAAAAGAGTTACAGCACAATATTACCAACTGGCACGAGTGCAAAAGTCCTCATTAAAGTACTAGCAAACTGAATTAATCAGTATGTTAAATGTGTTATACACCATGTATGGGTTATACAATATGTCTGGGTTATAAGGTTATATGCACAAATCAAAAAAATGTTATATGCAACATTAATAGAGTGAAGAATAAAAATCATATGATTACCTCCATAGATGCAGAAGGAACATTTGACAGCACTATTTTGTCATTAAAACTCTCAATGATTCTCTTAGCTAGGGAAGAAATGTGACTCAACATCAAAAAGAACACATATGACAAACATACAGTTAGTCATACTGAATAGTGAGAAGTCCAAACCTATGCTTCTCAGATTAGTAGCAGGATGAGAGCTTCAAACCTAGGGAAAGGCAAGAATGAACACATGCTATTGAAAGTTCTGAACAGAGCAACTAGCAAGATAAAGAAGCAAAAGTTATCTAAATTGAAGAGTCAAAAATTGCCTCCATTCAGTGATATTATCTTAGTAATAAATACCCCAAACCCTCTACCAACAATGTATTACAGTTTATACATCAATAAAGTTGCAAGATACACTATCACCTTCAAGTTCGATTTTTAAATGTGGTTTTATCAAACAAGTCCAACATTCTATATTATGATATTTAAAATGACTAAGAAAACAATAATTATTATTAGCTTTGATAAATACTACAAAAGAACCAACCTAAATATTTCAGAGAATGATAAAACAAGAAAAATCAGCTAAGCAAGTAGAACTCAATATATGATTTAAAGCAGTAGTTTCCCCACTGAAATGTGGATAAAATCAAATGAATAAATTATAAAGAAGTATTAACTCAGAATGAAGCCAAGTCTAAAGCAAAACCACAAATCATTCCTTTCAGACCCTTCATAGTTAGTATACAAAAATAATGATATATTTCTACAGCAACAAAATTATACAATCCTTAAGTCTGTTTTTTAATCTTTAAAAATCTGTAAGAGGTGGTGACATTCATGTCCACAAGGTTTTTTCTTTGACAGCGTGTCCTTGAACATGCACCTCTGAGTCCTCTGTGCTGGTTATAGAAGCTATAAGTTACTGAGTGAAAGTCCAAAAGAGAAAAAAGACGCAAGGCAAAATAACCTGAAATGCACATATAAAGTGCTTTTGCATCCTCATGTGCACTGTGTTCATGTGTGGAGCAAGTAGCAAAGACCTAACACAGAAAGAAAACACAGGAAAATAAGAATATGCAGAGACTTTAAAACCAAAAGGAGATAGCTTTTGGCTTTAATCTCACCTAATTAGAGGAGGAATGCTTCAAGTATTTCTTTGAGTCTCAAGAAATTTCATGCTTAATAAGTAAAGAATGGCTAAATCAAGGAGTGGCCTACATGCCCATGAACAGATGAATAAATTAAAAAATGCTATGCGTGTGTTAATGTCTACACAGTTCAGTACTACATTACTATAAAGATAAATTTGAATCATTTGTAGGAAAATAGATGGAAGCTGAGACCATAATCCTCCGTGAAATAAATTAGTCACAAAAGGTTAAATTCACGTTTCTCTTATGTGAAAGAAGTAAAATACAAATAATTTGAAGAGCAAAATAAAATAGCAATGTTGAGAAACAGGGAGATACAGTTGTAGTGATGAGAAATAATGGATCTGGGGAACAAGCTGAAGGGAGGGTGTGCATGGGGAATAAAAGTGATCAAGATGTGATTTGTGTAAGAATCAAAACACCCTGCTCAATGTAATTACTATGTACTGCAAACACAGACTAATAAATTATTTTAAGTACAAAACAGAATATTTGTTATGCTTAAAGATTTATACCAAAATGAAGAGCAAAAGTAAAACAGATCCTTGCCAAAAACATGTAAAACTAAGCTTTCAGCAGTTCAATTTTGTTAGTAACTCCCCTGCCTTCCTCAGTGAAAATCAATATTATTCCAAGGACAAGAGCAAGCAGACTCTATAATTATTCAGAATGCAATAGAATATTAATATACATGAAAAGAAACATGAAAATATAAACTATGTTTAAGGGGAAAAAGTCACTCATTAGAAATAGATTCACAGTTCACACAGATGCTGGAATTATCAGGCACTCACTTTGAAGAACCTATTATAAATATGCTGAATAGCATAAAAACACGGCAAAACGAATGAACAGATGGTAAATAGCAGTCTAGTAGTCCAAGTAATGAAAAATCACCCGATTTTGAATTCTAAAATTAAAAAGTAAAATATCTGAAATAAAAATTCAATGCATCGGTGTAACAACACATAGAAGTCAGGAGAAAAAATAATCAAGAAACTTGATGAAACAATAAACATTATGCAATCTGTTACATAGAAAAATAAAACAAAAAATAAATTAACAAATATACAGTTAGTTGTAGAATAATATGACATTGATAAGGTATATGTAAACAAAGTTCCAAAATGGAAGGAGAAAAGCAGAAGAGGCAAAAAGTCGAGTATAAAAAACGGCCAAAATTTGTCAAATTTCATGAGATAAATAATAAATGCATCCAACAGTTCTAGTGATGTCTGACCAAGGGAAACCAAAAGAAGACTACTTTACTCTGTAATAAACTGCAATTTAGATGCTGGTGACAGAGATAAACACATGTACACGTTGTATAAAAGACAACAATCATTAAAATTGTAATTTATTTCTTGCCAGAAAAAATGGAGGCCAGAAAACAATGGAAGATCATTTTAAAGTGCTAAGGAAAAATAAAAAGAATTTTCTATACAATGACCACATTCTGCAAAAATGAATGTTAAATAAAGGTGATACTAAATGAACTCTTAGGTCAAGCCCAAAGATTAAGTTTTTTTCTAACTGTGGCTAGTTTACAGTTGTTTCATTAGTGAAGTATAGAAAATATTTAAGAAAAGTACAGATAGGATATGAATCTTTCAGGGAAGATAGCAAACACTGCTTCATTCTGTGAAATCAGCATTATTTGATATAAAAAAGTCAAGTCATTTAAGACAAACAATCACAGCCCATGTTACTCCTGAGCATAGACAAAATTATCCGTAATAAATCATTGCAAAATAGAATTCAGCAGTACACTAAAAAGGAAAACATAGTCTAGCCAATTGAAATGTACAAATAATACAAACAGTTCATTATTTGAAAATTATATGTCAAATAGAAAAATAAATATCTGAAAAATTCTAACACTTCTTTCTGAGTAAATTTGTCAGCATTTAGGAACAAAAGAGAATACCCAGTCTAAGAAAGGATGGTCAGAAATCCCGTATGGAACCAGTCTTCCTGGAGAAATACTGAGTGACGTCTTCCCTAAACGCTTGTATTGGACATTGTGCTGGAGAAAACACTCAGTGAAAGAAAGCCAGAAAAACACAAATCCACACATTTTTCAAGTTAAAACTAAATCTGCCTGTATTTGAAGGTTAAATTATTGTTTTCAAAGACAGTTTTGACAATTCTACAAAATAACCACCTTTTTCAGTAAAGTCAAAAGTTAAGAAAATCCATACACACATAATAAAACCATTTCTTTCTACTAGAGACAGTATTTTAGAAATTAAGCATAAAATAGATTATGTGGACAACAAAACAATAGAAAAGTTTAACAAAAGACAGTCAATAGGTGTGCAAATACAACGTTACATAGAGAAATTGAAGAATGAAATTTGTGTCAGTTATATTAAATAAAATATATAAGGAGACCAGTGTTTTACAGTGAGTTTCTCCTCCAGGTAAATTAAAGCAAAGTGAAGTCCTTTGGGCTAAGTTTCACATAATCAAATTGAAATGTTAAAGAAAGAAAAATCCTTAAACAGACTACTGTTTCCTAAAGACAGGAGGTACCTAGCAACCAATTTAAAAATGTGCATTGCAAGGTTACAAATCTCCCCAACTTTAACTCTTACATGGGAACTAAAATGAAGGAATCTGACATTGACTGTGATGTTTCCTACACTTTCCTACTTCCTTCCCTCCACTAAATACCTTACGAAACCAACTTTTCTGCCTTGGCCAGCAGAACTCCTGGTTTTCAGACTGGATTCTGTGCAATTTATGAGCCACTAATAAAATGAGTTTAGGAATATCACCTCCATTATATATATATATATAATATATATTTTATATACATTATATGTATATTTGGATGAACTTATTAAAAATTAGTATTCTTTAAATATCTGTTACAACACACTGGAAAAGTCATTGGGTATGGGCATTTCTTTGCAGATAGTCTATCAATTATTTCCTTTGTTTTTTCAACTTGTTAAATATTCACATTTTTTATTTCTTCTGGAGCAAAGAAAAATATTCAAACACAATAGCTGAAACCATTTTGAAATGTGATGCAAAACATTAATCAATTAATTTATGGACTCAAGTAAAAATTAAACTTCAAGTAGAAATATCCACCCACCAGATAGAAGAGACAAATCCTGAGAGTTCACTACCCAGGCATATCACAGTAAAATGCTTAAAACAAAAAGAAAATTTTAAGAGTAGTAAGAATAAAACAACTCAACACATACAAGGAAAACTAAACATATTAGCAACTAACTTATCAAAAATAGAGGTCAGAAAGCATTGGGATGATATACGTGAATAAAATGCTGAACAATTTTTAAAAATCTGCCAATTAAGAACACTATACCCTAGCCAGATGTTTCTGACAGCTGAAATTTAAGCAGACACATTCTAAGATATTAAAAAGATAATTAATTGCATCTTGATCTATCTTAGGATAAGTAATAACATTTTTTTCATATTATATATAAGTGACTCTAGATCAGTGCTGACAAACCTATGGCACATGTGTCACTGTGTTTTTCTTGTAAGACAAAAGCTGTTAATGTAGGAGTTGTTTACTCTTTAAAGTGAAGCCTCACTACACAGGTTTAGTTGCAGTGCTGGCACTTTGCAGCAAATAAGGTAGTTCTGGGTTGCAGATTGGCACTGGGTCTCTACACTTTCACCACCCCTGCAATGGTATTCTGAATGCCCACACAATAAAAGAAGGCACATTTGCAAGGGAAGTTAGGTGGCTTTTAAAAAGCAGTGGGAGTACACAGTTTTTCTCCTTTCATCTCTTAACTATGTTAAAAAGTAATTGTACACACAAATTGTGGAGTCTATAGCTTATAAAAAGAGAAATAGAATACATTTTGAATTTCATTACAAGAAGATGGGCAGATTCAAAATTATAGTCAAGGGCTGGGGATTTAGCTCAGTGGCACAAGCGCTGCCTGGCAAGCACAAGGTCAAGAGTTCAATTCCTGATACAAAAAAAAAATTATAGTCAAGTTAGAAATTAACATCAGGGGCGAGCACTGTAACTCATGGTAGACCGTGACCCTAGCATTATAAAAGCCTGGGTTCAGTCCCCAGCAGGAGCAAAACAAAGAAAGAGAAAATGACATTCGATGGAAGCTCACATTTGTCAACAAATGGAAAAGATTTGCAAAGGATAAAGAAGGTTAATACAGGGACTCCATCAAAACTTGCATGCACACTTCAGGAAAAGAAAAATACTAGGATGCTTTTTTCAACAAATGATGCTACTCTTGTATGTGACGTCCTGGGGATGCCAGCTGAACGTGCGCGTCCAGCAGTTTCAGTGCTCAAGCTTACCCGGGCAGCAGTTACCATACCAGACAATGTCTGGCAGCTAACGGAAACCACTTTCAGCACCTTTTGTAATTGTAGAGGCCAAAGATTACTGTTGTTAATCACATGATGTCTCAATAAATTTAGTATTAAAATATTTATGCAAGTTTTTCTTTTCCTGAAGGGTGTATACATTTTTGGGCAGACTATTAAGTACACACAGGCACACACACACACACACACACACACACACGTGTGAATGTATCTATAAGTATGTATGTGTATATACTTTTGTTTTTTAAAATATATAAAACTACACTAACAATTTGATTATATTGTTGGGCTCATAAAATAAATGGTTGGGGTAGGCATATCAATTATAGCAGAAAAATAAATGAAATAAGGGTATAAAATTATATGATATTTTTCTACACATCATTTGAATTAATTTATTATAAAAGTAAAGTTGATTGTTGTGGGAGACAACTCCGGTGACTTCCTTTGAATCCAAAATAATTATTGTGACTTTGATTATTTGGAGACTCATTTCCTTATACTGATATGTAAAAAGCTGCCTAGGGTATTTTCGTCTCTCTTCAATGGGCTCTAAGCATTCCAAATAAGGCTAGGGAGTGCTAACACACAATCTCTGTAGCCACAGACAGTCCTGTTTCCTCAAGTAGTGTTCTCCATACAATACAGATAAGTACAAGGTATGATCAGGCAAGATGTTAGAGCAAATTGCTCCGGGAATATCAACTGGGTAGAGCCTCAAGATAAGAGGCTATGACTCCCCAGGGCACAAGAGTTTGCATATCAGAACTGAAGCCATAGCCCTCCAAAACAATTCCATTGCTACCTAAATTGGATTATGTAAATTGATCTTTCTACATACCTTTATCTCTGCAATTTACAGAGGTGCCAATCTTGCACCTGGCCGGCCAGCTCAAGTTACTCACGTATTTCCCGGCCATCCTCACTGTCTCTCATCCCTGAGCCACCCCCTTCTTCACAAGATAATAAATTCTGGGAGAGGCCTAGAACCAGGGCCTTTGTCCGGGTGTCCTCATGGGGATTGGACTTAGGACCCCTTGGCTGCCCTTAACTTGGAATGTGTCTTGGTGTTTTTACTCTCACCGTGGGTTGCATTGGTGGTGGTAGATTGGAATTAACTTGCTGGTATTCCAATGACGTCTTGATGGGATTACAAATATAAGTTTTTGGATTTCGAGGAAAACTAGAAAGAGGATTACAATACTTGGATAACTGAACTCGATATTTGGGTTTACAATAATTGTGAGAAGATTCATGTGGTAATCCAAGAATAGCCACTAAGCAATAACTCAAGAAGGGGAAAAAATTTGTAAAAGAATGAAAATGTAACATGTTTAGCAAGGTAAAAGACAGGAATAGAGAACAAAAACACCTAAAACACAGAGAAAAACAAATAAAAATAAAGTGACAGATGTTATGATTTAGATCTGAAATATCCCCACAAATCTCACACATTCAGCAGCTGGGCTTTCAGAAAGTTACTGAATCACAGAGGCACTAAAACTATCAGTGGCCGAGCCCAGGACCAGGCTGCTCATAGCCACAGGCGCTACTCAGAGGTGGGGCCTGATCTGAGGAGTCCCCACCCACCCCCACCCCCCACCCCTGCCGTTTTCAGAAGGTGTATTTCCAGCTCACCCTCCACTTCCTCTATTTCTAGCAGCCTAGGGCTGAGCAGTTTTCCATTGTCCTTCTGCTAACTCCTAGGTTGAATACTGTTAACTTGAAACTGAAAACTCAGAACCTGTGAGCTAAAATCAACCACTCCTCCTTTGCGTTGCAGATACCAGGTATTTTGTCCCAGTGACAAAAATGACATGTAGATTCAGGTATATTAGTAGTAATGTAAACGGTAGCTAAGGCAGTCCAAAGAAAAAGCTGAGGCTGTCAAACTGAAAGGAAAGTGAATATGACTCAACTATACAATGTCACAGGAAGGTAGCTTTTAAATATACAAATAGACTGAAAGTGAGAAGATGGAAAGATACAGCGCAGAGAGCAAACATAAGGAAGGTGGAGCAGCTGCCACGAGATTTGATGCAACAGGATTTCAAACAAACAGAAAATGGTATAATGATAAAGAGGGCACTGCAATAAAACCATGAATCATTCCAGAAGATGCAACAACTCTCAATGTTCATGAACTTCAGAGGGCCCTGGCACAGATGAGGCAAAGACTGTCAGATGGAAAAAAGGAAATAGGCTGCTTAAAAATAACATTTGGAGACATCATCATCTCACTTTCGAAAATGACTCAACTGGCTGTTGACCAATCAGAAAGTAGAAGACCTTTAGCAGTTTTATGAACAAATCACACCTGAGAGGTAATTGTGGAATGTGTCATTCAACAACAGAATACAATTAATTTCAAGTATATAGAATATTTTCAGGACAGACCATGTTACACTATAAAACAAAGCTAAACATAGTTAAAACATTGAAATAATCAATATACATTTCTAATATCAATAAACAAAAATCAACAACAAAGATTTTCATGTAACTAATATGTATGAAAAACTAAACATTCCAATTCATGAAAGACATATAATGGAAAAATAGAAGATGCTTTGAAATGTGTGGAAGCAAATATAATAAATATTATGTGATGCGAATAAAGCAGAAGCCAGAGGAAATTATATAAATTCAAATATATATCCATATATTTTATAGACAATTTTTATTTATACAATGGCATATATAAATTATATATCATATATAAATCAAATACTTTCACATACCTAAAGAATGAAAAAGAAGAACAAAAGTAAAAATTAAAATAGAAATTACTGAAATGAAGAAGGAAAATGAAAAGCAATCATAGAAGAAGTTGGTTATTTTGAAAGATTGGCGAAGTTAATTTAGCTTTTGATTAAATTTAAGAGACTAGAGAAATGATTAAAACTACAAAATCATGAGTGAATAGGGAAATTACTCCCACACATATAAATAAAAATATTTCAGGAAACTGTAAATACTTAGGTGCCAGTTCGATCAGACGTATTTCTAGAAAGGCAGGAGCAACAAAACCCACCTTTCCTTTTTCTTTAGTTACTCTTGTTACTCACCTGTCCCTGGAGTGCGGTCTCTATTTCTCTTTGAATTTGTTCATTTTCTTCATTTTTTTCCCCTTTTAATCATAGGAGAACTACTGACCTGTCTCTAAGTTTGCTAATTTCTTCTTTTGCCCGTTTACACCCCTCTTGAACTTTTCTAGAATTTCTTTTTCATTTTAGCTATTGTGCTTTTTTTTTTTTTTTTTTTGTACCGGGGATCGAACTCACGACTGCGCACTTGCAAGGCAGGCGCGTATGCCGCTGAGCTAAATCCCTAGCCCAGCTATTGTGCTTTTCAACATCAGACTTTTCTACTTTGTAATTTCTATGTCTTTGCTGCTGCCTTTTAATTGTTCAAACATTGTTACAAACCGTACTATTCTTTCCACAGTTAGGTGAACACAGTTACTACCACCACCAGGAAGCCTCCGTCACCTCCGGTGTCTGGGCGCTGGCACAGGCAGCTTCTGCTGTCTGCCATCTCTGCTGTGTCTAAGTCAGAGCTTCCTGTTTCTTTGCAGTTTTTTGTTGTTTTTTTTTTTTTTTTCCCCTGAAACCTGGAGACTACAGATAACAAACTGCAGCAACTTTGGTGGTGTGTCTCCCCCTTCTGGTTTGTTTTGCTGTTTGCCTGTTTACGGGTTGAGCAATGAGCGAAGCCATTCCAGTGAGTTCGCTCTGCCCCGTGATGCTGACCCGCTCCCTGGAGTGCAGCCCGGGCTGTGTACAGGCTGTGGGATGACAGTGGTTTCCGTAGGGCTTTTCCTCCCTCTTTTTCAATCCACGCCCGCCTGTTGAGTTCCGCTCATTGCCAGCTGATTGCTCTATTTTCTTCAACAATACCTGTGGGATAACATGCTCCACCGTCTACTTGGTATGCTTTGCAGTGGCACTTTCTGAGATCAGTTTTTATGCTTTTTGTGACCCCAGGAGAACTCTTCTGAGAAACCCCTGGTTCTGTCGGGTACACAGTTGACTTGGGATTTAACTCACTTACTATCAAAAATCTCCACTGTTACCAATAGTCCCTTAGTCTTGAACTTCTGTTCACTCTGTTTTAAGTTTAGCTCTCCAAGTATGTATCAGTCAGTGTTTGCTGAAGTAACAGATTTAATGCAAGATATTCAAATACATAAGCCTTTACAAGCTTGGCTGGCTTACGGCGACCTCCCACAGAGGCAGGTGTGGAAGAGTGCAAACGTTCAGGCTGCACCGGAGATCCCGAAGATCCAGTCAAAAGTTCAGTTTACTATACAGTGTGAGTCCGTCCCAGGAGGATGACGGTCTGCCCTGGAAGGCTGAGGCATTTGTGCTGGAAGCCAGGAGATGACATCCAAGGTAAAGGTAGAAGACTAGAGCTCCTCTGATGAAACAGAACCAAGGCTTACATTTTTGTTTCCCTTTTATAGCAGTCTGGAGACAATCCCCCATAGGGTTGGGTCTTCTCCACCCAGAGCTATGCTGAGCCAGTTTATGCTGGATGCTTCTTACTCAAGTTAACACAACCAACCAATTATCACAAGGTAAAAATTTCATAGCTCTCTGTTGTATGCCCTGCTCTACCCTTGGACAAAATCTCTTTTCCTTTGCTCTGTGACAGCAGCACACTTGTTTCTGACTTACACGACTGCTTGAAGAAGCAGTAAGCTCTGACATTCTTGGCTTGCCTCTTCCTGTGTGGAAGCTCATCGTATTTGTGCACTAAGATGAAAGTGACTAAGGCACCATTAATCTTATCTGCCCACCTCTGGGATAATTCTTCTGCCCTGAGTAGGAGCTGCAAGGAAGAAGGGAGCCCCTAAACTCTCTCTTTACACTAGCCTGGTCAGTACCCGCTGGAACTCAGCGGTGAAGACAAAGGAATTTGGGGAGCCTCCCTCTCCAAGAAAAATGCTTTAGTCTCTATGATGACTTAGATCCAAAATGCCCTCACACAGTTTTCTGTGTTCAGAGGTGGGCTTTTGGAAGGAGGTCAGATCACAGATCTGCAATGGTGTCATAGCTGAATGTGCTGTTAGGAGACGGTGATGTGCTGGAGAAGGTGGGTCACTCATGACCTGACGGGGTGTCTTCTTGTCCCCAGTTCCTCCCTTTTCTCTTCCTAGTTTAATTTCTGGAGTCATACTTCTAAGTTGCCTGTGGTGGGTTACTTTATTACTAGTATTTAGAACCATAGGAAATGACTTCTTCTCTGAGGTGTCTTCCAGGTGTAAATGATTTTTGGCTTTCGAGTCTGTTGCATGATCCTGTCTCTTCAATTTGTTGTGAATGAAAAGTTGTTTGGCTCAGCTCCTGGTTCTTTGGCACTGTGCCACAGTATTTTCTATGACCCTTGGTCGATCTCAGAATAGCAGGAAGAACAGCTGTTTAGAACAGTTATGTCATTTTTGGCTGGAGTGGTTCTATCAGCGATAACAGTAGCGTCAAATACAACTGAGGCAACCAGTAATTTTCCACTTTCAGCTATATGAACCAGATTTGTGGTTATTTAACAAAATCTAAATAAGATCAGAAAATTGTACGTGTGTAAAAGTCCTTAATATGTTAATATTACCAGCAAGGCTTAAAAGTCAAAAGAGGTTAGGGAAAAAATAGAGAGATAGAAGAGGAAGAGATTAGAAGTAAGGCTGGAGGACAGAGGGGCGTCATACCAACTTTGGGAAGTGGTGCAGAAGACTGGCGGGAAAGAGAGAAGGAGGAGATAAAAAGAAGAGCAGAACAGGACCACAACCAGAGAGGCTAGAAACCACATTCACACTCACACGAAAACAAGATCAAAGCAGGAGAAAAAGAAACAGAAACAAAAAACAAATCAAAACAAAACCACAACAATAAGAAAAAACAAACAAGAGGGGGGAAAAGCCCATTTCCAGGTTTGTCTCTGTTGTCACCAGTAGACAGTGTATGGAGACAGAGTCCCTCCTCTTGTCTTCTTCATGTTGCTGTATTGCGGTGTCTGGAGAGTGACTCTCAGAAGAGGCCCTTTCTCTGCTGCTTACCACTCTGCCATCTTGGTGTCTGTCTCTCCCGCACCGACCATTTCCTGGATGGACAGCTGTCCTCCACCGCACTCACCCACCGAGCTATTTCCGCCTTGGAGCCAGCATGTGGTAGGCAGCTAAGTCAGACAGAACTTAATACAGTCAGAGAGGGATTGGCCCTTGGGGAGGGCAGGAGAGAGAAATAAAGATGTCAGAACCGTGGCTGGAGGCTCATCTGAAGAAGCCAACCCCAAGTTAAAGATGCAATGACCAGGCCTACATGCTTCCCTAAGGGAAGAATAGTAACTTCAATCATGTTGTCATTAGATCAGCAGTGGTGAACCTGTGACATTCAAGCTGTTTATATCATTGAATCTCCAAAAGATTCAGCACTGCAATTTAGACCATTAAATTCAGATAAACCTCAGACACCCAGGAGGGTGTGTGACCAAAACTTCTGGACCCACCCCATCCCCAAAATACCTTTGTTCTTTCTATGTAGCGTTGCAGTGTGACCTGCTTCCTTACTGAGTCAGTATTAGCTGAGCAGCTGTACTTGGAATGCTATAGATTGATTGTAGTTTGACCCACATTTTATCCACATTGTGATTTTGTTGTACAAATCACCCCTGATAAAAAGACTCAGTGGCAACCTACTTCCTAGACCCCTCGTGTCTCTCAGGAGCTATCTTTCAAGAAAACTTTCCTACTTTTAACTTCTATTGTTTCTTGGAATTTGTTCTTCAATATTCAGAGGACAGGAACTCTGCCCATCTGGCATCTAGCAAGTTGACAGTTCCAGTTTTCCTATGTCAGGAAGACCAGGGAGTTGGCACCAGGCTGGATCTGAGTGTCTTGCAACCCAACCTACTCCCCGCAGTCGGCTCACTGACACGGACTGTCATCACGAAGCACTGTCAGAAAGCAGCATGAGTAGGGTTCAGGCAAAGACAGATTATAAAATGCATTCAAAAGGGGAGTGCAGGCTCTCAGTGAAACTAGTTACAGTTGGGAACTCAGTACATGCATCCTTTTCTTGAAGATGTAAAAGCTAAGGAATAAGTACACACTCATTTTGCCTCTCTCTCAGAAGTTTACAAGCCTATTTACAGGGAATTTTTAATAGGTGATTTAAACATTCTCTAGGTTGGCTCGACATGCTGTTTACTTGCTTAATTGGGCCAATTTATGGCCTTCCAGTAATGGGCTTGCAAGGAAACAGTGTAAACCTGGCCAAGGACTGCTGATAGGGGACAGTGTCTATCTCAGGGCCTGGCTCCTATTTCTTACTTTCTTATTGAGCCAATTTGTGGGCTTTTCTGTAATGGGTCTGGTGGGGAAAGGTGTAAAGTTAGCCAAAGAAGTTTGGCATGAGGCTGTTTTGAGTGATTTCTGCTAAGTTCTGGTAAGTTCTGCTAAGTCCTGGAAGGTGTGCTCTTCTTACAAAATACAATTTATAGTCAGGATTTCCTCATCTTCTTTCTCCTTGTCTTCTTTTTCTTCTGTCCTGCCTTTGACTGAAACTTCAAAATTGAGCTAAAGTAAACCTCTCCTCATTTAAATCTGTGCTGCTGGATATTTTCCCCCAGCAAAGGAAAAATGACTAACACAGCTCCTGTGTGCGAGCTACAGGCAGAGTGAGTTTTGTTCATGTGAAGCCGAGAAGAGAAGACAGAGGGTGCGGTCCCAGGTTGAACGTGTAACTTTTTGGTAATTCACTGAGTTTCATAGATTTTTTTAAGCAAATAGCTCATCACTGCCAGTATGGCTTGAAAACAATTTCAAAAGACAGTAAGTGGTTGGTGTTTACCTAGTGGCATTGGCACTTTAAACTGTATGTACGAAGATTCTCATGCCGTCATTCTAACATGAATCTTCTAAAAAATTTTAACATAGCTTGATTAGTATAATAAAAATAAAGTTGTTTATATTTATTGGATCAAAAAATTATAAAATATTTTACATTTCTCCATATGTAAATTTTGTCTCAATTCTAAAATATTCAAGGTCCACATAAAAACTAAGGAAATATTACTGTAAAATTATATGTATGTACTTTGTGTGTATGCATGTACAAACACAGGAAAAGAGAAATCACGTATAAGCACCAAACAAAGAGTATTAGTGTAAGGAACTGGTTACCTAAGTGACATAAATACTGAAAACCCCACGTAAACACAGTCCTAAAGTTCCTTCTCTCTGGTCTGTAGGGAGATGACTCCTAGGCGGAAGCTGGGAACAGAGCCTTCTGAGACTGATATTGGAGGCAAGAAGTGAGACATCACTTGCCAGACACCTAATAGGCAAAGAGAAGTAAAGAGACAGCTCCTCTCTCTCCTCTCTTCTTGCTGCTGCTGTCTCCACCAGGCCCTAAGTTGCCAAATCCCAGACAGAAGCCAGCTGAAATGAAAGCTTGGAACCCATGCCATGACATGGATGAAATCTGAGGCCTTTACTCTGAATAAAAGTCACAGAAAGACATCCTAATTCATATAAAAGATGTGATGGGAAAATACAGTAAATGTTTAAAAATCTGTGCAGTCAAAAGACTCATTTTCGCTCACCCCCTTGATTAAAACATACTTATCACATCATTCCTGCCGCTTTCCATGCAGTTTTGTAAGTCCTCTTTCGTGAGTGTCTTAGGTTGTACTGTCATGGCTTCCTCAATGCTCTGCTCAGTACGAAACATTTCCCTGTTATTGTTGTGTGGATGTTGGGGAGGAGCAGAAGTTTCACAGTGCCGGCTCTGGTGAGGGGGGTGGGTGAGGACACTGCACTGTTTTCACGAGCCTGCCTTTCTGTTAGCTAGCACTCAGCAGCAGCATTGAGTGTATCACTGGTCACGTGTCATGCAGATGCTCACAAAACAGGACTTCCACAATGCTTTAGAAAGCAGAGACAAGGGTGGGCTAAGTCTGTGAAGGGGAGTATTTGGAGGGGATTAAGGCAATGTGGGGTTTATGGTAAAACAATTTTATTGAAACACATATTACATATTTTGATCACCCTTGAATATAAGCTGTCTACCCAAGGCCAACTTATAGAAACTGAAAATAGAATGATGGTTCCCAAAGGAAAAGGGAATAAGCAAGGGGGAAGTGGTTTTTGAAAACTTACAGATTCTCAATTTTGCAGGGGGAAAAATTCTAGAGATGTTTGACAATATGAATCTACTACCATAACTGAACTACATATTTAAAAATGGCGGCCATGTTGGAACTTAGGGCGCCGAGCCAACCAGTAACCTGCCTGCCGCCCTGGTAAGTGACTGTGGTCTGGCAAGCCACAGCCACCCCAGAGTGGGGAAACAAGAAGTAACAGCGTTTCCTGAGATCCGCACCATGTTGGAACTTAGAGTGCTGAGCTAACCAGTAACCAGCCTGCTGCCTACCGGGGCGCGGGCTTAGAATCAAACATACCATATCCCCCTTGACCCCCACCCCACCCCCGCTAACAATTGGGATCCAAGGATCTGGGTATCTCTTGGGAGGTGACCATATGTGGTACAGCAAGTGGGGGGAGTTTCATTCTACTACCTCTGAAGGCAGATATTTTTATCGCTGTTTTGCTTTGTCCTGATGAACGGTGTTGCTCTATTCAATATTCTGTTTTGATGTGTTCTATAATGTTGTGTATTTCTTTTGATTTTACTGTACCTAATAGAAGAACAACTATTGTGAAGATAACGAGATATACAATGGTGCCTATTATTGTTGTCCTGGTGACCTGCTGTGATGTTCTGTGCCAATTTCATTATACTGTCTCAATTGGCTTTATTCCACCTTGTTTTGTTGTACATTACTACCTCCAAGTTAATGAAAATTAAATAAAAATAAAACAATAGAACATGAGAAAACAAGGTAACAAAATGCCTCCAAAAACTCCCAACTCCATCAAAGCTGATCCATGTGACATGGATGACGAGAAACTCAAAAACAAAACAACAGAATTATATAAGGTGATTAAAAAGGAAATCACAACAACAAAACAGATCAATAAGGTACTGAGCAAGCTAAAACATGATATAACTAAACAGATAATGTACTTAAAAAGCAAAAGGAGGAAAAGAAAATGCGCTAAAGG
>PVJX010004992.1:0-89095 GCA_004027295.1 Dolichotis patagonum
TTCACATTTACCGATGGGCTTCTGTTCCATACTGATTCAGCCTAGAATCACTCTCTAGTGACCTCCTGCCCTACTGATGCAGAAGGTATCCAACTGGGACCCTAATTGTGACTGCTCATAGCCTTTGAGTTGCTTTAGAGGATTAGTCCCTAATAATAGGACTCACCTCCAGATGGCTTCTGTTCTATTCCTGTGAGATTTTTCATAATTCAATGTCAGACTATGTAAATGTGGTCACATTCAATACAAATACAGACCTAGAGTAAAAGCTTGCAAGACTATGCCTTTTCCCTATAGATAAAACCATTGGCAATCTGGTATTAACTGTTTACTTTGTGCTTGCAGAACTGGGATTCTATGGCTCCAGCTAAGGAACAAAGTTGAAGTTACAATTTGTTCCCATATCCTTCTCTGCATTGTTTTTCCAAATTTTTATGATGGCGATGTTCCTTTTTCACTTCTTTGTTGTTCTCAAATATCTTCCTTACTTTCACTGAATGGGGTATAGTTTCTCCTCTGTTGAGCTGACACTCTTGATTGCAGAGAAGCGAAAAGGTTCTATTCCACCATTTTAGGGAATAATCTCCTGAAGGCTTTAAAGATTACCAGTAATGTAATCTGTAGGCAGCTACTTTGTGTACAAAGAAGATAAACTAAATGCAAAAGACTACAGTGAAATGAATATTATCATTACAGAAATTCTAAATAAGGTCTTTTTAAACATAATTGAGTTTGACTTTGGAGTTTCACTCTCAGCTGGTTTCCCCAGAGGAGAAGAAACTGAACATCCCCAAAACAGGCACTATTGAACATATTGGATGATTACAGCTGTTTTTCTATAGTTAAAAGCACAGCATGAGAGTTGGGCTTACTGGTGACTTTTAGTAGAGAGAGTGTATCTATGAAAGATGCTTTATTTGGAAAGGAGCCATTGGCACTCAAAATTACCTGATCGCTTACAAAAGAGGAATCAATGAAAAAAGTCCTAATGAAGAATTTGATTACCACAAAAGGTGACTTCTACATAAGCTCGCAAATGAAAATTAAAGATTAAAAATTGATTAAAAGTATGATAAATTGCATCTATTTTCGTTTTTTGATAATTGTCCCAACTACTTTATGTTTCCTCTTTCCAGAAGGAATTCTTTTATCTTGAATGATATAGATCAGCTTTTGCTTAAGGCAATGAAATTTCACTACTTTTCACTACTTTTAGAAATATCTTTCAGAAGATATTTAACAGAAGAAAGAACATATTGTCTTAAGAGTGTGTTCTTCTTTTAACTTTCTAATTCTCCAGATATGTTTTTATATTCTGTTTCAGGTTCCATGGTGTGGTTTTTGTATTTTTCAGTATTTCATTAAGAGATAACATTGTGTTCCCTTTCTAACATACTCATTTTAGAAAATAAATTGCAATGTCTTAAACAGTTAATCCATTAACTTAGAGTTCTTGCATGTATAGTATATAGTACCTAAATATAGTCAGATAAGGTAAGTGAAAAACAAGTATAAAAAGAGATGTCATATTATTGAAAATTAATTTGGTGTTTAATATTCATTTAGATCTAAAAGTTATTTCATATCATCCTGAGGCCACACTAAGCAATCAAGGCATCATGAATAAAGCTACCCTGGATATTGTGCAGGTTTTGAAATCTGAGTAGTTCAACCCAATAGGATCCTGACTTGCAAAGAAACAATCTGAAAATTCATCTTCTCAGGCAAGGAAACTGGTCTGCTTATTTTGCTGCATTAGGCAAGACAGGATAATTTTTTTGGGTTGAATGGTTGCCTACTGGAAGATTAGAAAATTCTGAGCAGTGGGCCCTGAGTAAGAAACCATTCTATTTTACTGATCACCGACAGTGGAAGTAGTAAACAAGAATATCTGTGAGTTTCATCTTGATTTATTAAGGTCCCATTTGAAATCCAAATCAGAACAAGAAACTTTTTCAACCAAAGCTTTTCCCACTATTCTTGAATGAAAATGACTTGTTAGTGGTTTTATTTTAAATCCTGTCATCTGAATCAAGAAACAAACTTTACTAAACATGTAAAACAATGAATCTTACTGTAAAATGTTACTAAAACATGCAAAATTTCTTATCATTGTCACTTAACTAAATGAAGTATCTGTTCCTGCTGAAGAATAGCCTACAATTAAGCTTTCTTTGGTATTGTCTTTATAACTTCTTTATTTGAAGTTTCCAGATGTCTTAATAGAAGACAGTAAAATCATAAAACAAAGTTGTGCAAGATCTGCAGCTTTTTAATATCAAATAGAGTTCAGGTCACTAGCAGAAACATTAACTATATCTCCACAATGGAAATTTTATATTAGTATAAACCAAGTGAGATTCTTTTAGTGTAAAGTAACCTTAACCTTGGAACTCAACTCTGGAAGATTTTGTTTTTTCTGGAGTTGTAGAAATAGTTTGCGGCAAAGTTTAAATTTTTAAGGGATATTTATTGAATGATTTTCAAGGATATCAGCAAAAAACTGAATGTATATAAAGAATCAGATATAGATATCAAAGGACTAAACATTCTTCCAGGCACACATGTTGTGTCCCTGTATGCAACTCCACAATCAAAGCACAGGAGAAGGCTTGAATGCCTTCTACTCAGGTGTGTATACTCAGCTGTGTATGGCCATGTTCCAAAAAAACATTTTTTATGAAAATAAATGACTGAATTGGTCTGAGAGCCGTGGTTTGCCAATATATAAGGAGCAGCGTCATGTTAAGTGTTGTTTAGGAGATGGGAGTTAAGAACCATTGCTACTACCCTCCAGAAACTTATAAGGTGGTATAAACCAAATAAAATTTGTATGGCAAGTAAATGATAATTTTGTAAGAGAGAAGATGGTGCAGAATAAGTCATATGAGATTAGTGGAAGTGGACTCTGTGACACGAAAAAGTGCCCTTGTTTATAGTGATGAAGCATAGCACATAGTGGATGAATGGAAACCGACTGGTGGAGAAGGAACATAGGGAACTCCGTAGGGCCCGCACCTCTCACCCATGTCAAAGTCTCTAGGACACTTCTCTTCACCTGGACAGTAAGATTTGCGTCCCTATCTTACAACAGAAGTTGGTGACAATGTATGTCAGTCAAATTAACCCAGTCAGAACTCAAACAGGGTTTTCATGCAAATCCCTCAACACTGGGCATGATACGTAATCAGACATATACCTCATAAGTTGGATTTCCCACACTCCAGCTTAGCGAGCCGTGGGTATTTTGTTTCTAGTAAATAACAATAAAGACTGAAAATGTTAGGCATCATAAAACATTAGAAAGGTTTGACTATAAAGATATTTGTGCTTATAATATAGAAGAGAATCTTAGAAGTTTTTGAATATAGAAGCATTAAAATGATAATTTAGGAAGATGAAATTACAGAAATGTTCAGACTACGAAACATCATTATGGAGTGGAGTATTGTTCAGAGGGAGAATGTTTAAGAAACAATTATAAAAAGGTGCAAACAGTAATAACTATGTCAAGGGACTTTTAAATAAAAATGAAATATTCTTTGCAGATGAACACATTACAGTCATTTTGAGAAACCTGCTGGTCTAGCAAGTTTCTATGATCCAGGTATCACCACCAAAATATTGTCATAGAGAGATATTTATTTAAATCAGCTCTGGTTCCCATGTACCACCTCTTTTTCTAAAGTACATCTACATGTCATCTTTGAGGCTGGATTCCAGAACTTCTATACCTCTCAGAGCCTCACAAAGTATTACCTTGGGCCATTTGTTTCAGGGATAGTGCGAGAGGCAGCAGGGGCTTGAACTGCATTTCCCCTGTGCAGAACTTCAGAGTTTAGCCTCATCATCCTCACATTTACTCTTTCTGCTTTAATGTAGGCTCAATGAATTAACATGCAGTATATTTAAATTTGAGTACCAGGGCAACAAGTATGATTTTATCTTTTAGTATTTGAATAATTGTTATTGATATAGGTTGTAATAGTAATATTATGTATTATACACATATGCAAATAACCTATACATTTTATTCTGAAAAGAATTGTATTCTGGTTTTAACATCAGAATAAAACAGAGTGGTTTGCACTGTCATTGTTTGATTGTCCACTTTTTATGCTTTGATTTTGTGACTTGAGCAACTACTTCTAAGTTATGTAATTTATCAACTAGTGATTTCTTACTGTTTTTTAAAAATTCTGTACTATTTCTACCCTTTTCTCTGTTTTGCTTTTTTTCTTTAAATAAAAAAAAGGAAAAAGGAAAAAAAGAACAATAATCTCCTCAAATACTAATATTATATGAAAGCATAATTTAAGTTGCAAAATTTAGTATCTTGTATTTTAATTACTATTCCTAATTTCCAAGTATACTGTATCATGTTAAAAGCAAGGGAAAATAGCAAAAGAACTATTATCTTTGTAAAATCCTGAACAGCACCAATGGCCATAAAAAGCAAGCAGTATGAACTATTGATTTGAAGATAATGGTGTGAAATAATCAACTTTTTCATATGTAAAATAAAAGTAGTAGAGAGTGAACCACTCTGCCCTTGTCAAAGGTTTGTACCACAGAGCCTCTCTCAAATGCTTAGCTGCCATGATGCTTGTAGCTTGTTTATCTGTAAGCATGAAGATAAAACAGAAGCCTCCTTGAAAAGAATTCAGTTTTTGAAATATTTTTTACTAGTGGGCCTGAAAACAGTCATGTTGGATAAGAATGCCTGAGAAAAACTGACTTGTCTGATTTTCCTGGCCCATGGACTTGGCAGTTATTGTAATTCATATTCCTCAGTCAGATGAACCAGTGGATCCAACATATATTGTTCAGTGTTGCAATGTTGGACAAGAAAGCAAGTACTCACATGTGGTTATGTAAGTTACAATTAAGTTAAGTTACTATTCAACTTTTCAGTCCTGCTATTTGTATTTAAAGTTTTTTGCATGTGGTTAATAGAACTTAGTGAATGATGCAGACATTGATAATGGATCACGAAAGGCACCCTGGCCGATACTCTCGTAAGGCATAAAGTAAATTCTTGCATTTGTATTTAATCAGAAGACAGTAAATAAAATATAAACCCATTACTGAAGTATTTTCAAGATAATTAAAACCCCTAGGAGAGTAAACCTACGTTGTTTATCTTAATTTGATCAACAACATCATTAAAAGAATATAGCAAGCACCCCGAATGAGACACTTTAAGGAAATTCAAATTCTTATTATGAAGGCATGACAGCCAGGTTTGCGGGTACACACCTGTAATGTGAGCTACTAGAGAGACTGAAGCAGAAGCATCAATTCAGCTTAGGATTTCAAGGTCGGTATAGACAACACAGGAAACACTGCCTCAAAAACAAAAACCAAACAGTGTACAAATGAAAACTCATAGATTAGTAAAATTTAAGGTTATTATATATGGCAGTCTGTTGTGGTAGATGTGGAGAGATAACCTCCTGGAATCATTCTTACCTTCTCCCCAACTAGTATCTTTCATTCAGTTTCTATGTGATTAATTCCAACTGAATTTTCAAGGCAACTCCCACTTCTATAAAAAAATGGCATCCTCCATGCTACAAATATGAGGTTAAGAATATGATTTCACTTGATGCTGACTGTAACCATAACTCACCTGCTCCCTATTGTGCTAGACGATGCTGGGTGACTAAAAAGTCCATTTAGATTCAATCAGAGTCAAGTTTTAGGAGTACAGGAGATCAGTTCTCACTTCCTCTGTGATGCATGGGTTGAGGCACATAATCATTATACTCATTTGCTACATCTGAACATGAAACTAGAGATGGAGTGATTGGAAGTGTAACAGGGAATGTTAGTGTCTTGGAGGAAATTGAATTACGTTCTGATAAAGTCACACTCATAACCCGCATCAACCCTGAACATTTTAGTGAGTTGTTACTTACCTCAATTATACAAGTAAAATTTTGAGTTGGACTTTTTTGTTAAATAATATTACATATTTGAGGACCTATAGCCCAATTTGTTTCTTCGTACACTGGCAATTGTTATATAGTGGCTCTGTTTGAATAGAATCTTAAATTTATTTTCAGCAAATTTAGACTGATTTGGGTATATATTAACACTGAATTGCAAAATTTTAAACAATAGATTTATTTTTGAAAACCCAGGATGGATAGTATTGTCCACCTGACAGATGTGTATTAATTTAATAATTGCCTATTGGGAATCCCTGGTTTAGGATAGAACTAGAGATTTTTGAATGCTGTGTGGACAAGAGACTAATGGAATCACAAGGAGAGATAATCCAGACTGCATTGGATAACAACTCTGAATTTACTTGCGTGTAAATGACAATATCACACACTGAAAGGCAGCAGAGGTGATCTTGGTATTTCATGTTGCTGGACTCTCCTAGGGCTGGGACAAATTCTTAACATGCACAAATGGAAAGGAGGGAAGGTTTACTTGGCTCACGGTTGCAAAGGTTTTAGTCCATAGATGGCTGGCTGCAAACAGTGGAAAGGCGGAAAAACAATGCTGGGAAAGAACGCTGAGAGAAAGGGGCCAGGTACTAACTAGCTCTAGGCTCCAAAGTCACACAGATAAAACTCACTCAGATGTGCACTTCACTAACCTCAGTGTCTTACATGCCAGTCAAGTTGCCAATCAAGCTTAACCGGCACAGATTATAAATAGGGTCTTTAAATAAAAGGAGATGAGTCAGTCACTGTTAAGGTGCTTTATCCCTGCCTAGCACAAGAACATAGATAGTAAGAGGTAACAAACGCTAAATGAAACCTGGGCTTATCTACAGCTTTTTGTCGAAGTCAGGAAGATTTCATTTTAGTGAACCACAGCACACAATGGGAATCCTCAGGTTTCTCTAGTAAACTTTTCAGATTTTTTCGAGATACCCTGTACTACCTGAAATGGGAACAAGCCAAGAGGTGGAGGGGAGGGAAGAGCATGTAAAAATAATTGAGACACATTATGTGCAAGTACCAGCTTCCCATAATGAACATAATCATTATGTACTGGAAAAATTCATCCCTCAAAATAATTTTTAAGTACTATTTAAAAATATATGGTAATGACAAAATCTATTTGCGTATTTATTTTGGTAAGCAAGTGAAATATGCCACTGTCAGTGTTCTTCATGGACACATCTTTGCCACAGTCAGAATTCAAAAGCTCAATGAGTGATTCTGTCAGATATGTAGGCTGATGTAGAAAAGGGGAAGTGCATAGAACTCCACTAAAAAGATTTGCATGTTCAACACGCGTTAGGTATTTTTCCCCTAGGGATTCAATGCTGTGCAAAAAAATTATGCCTTTTAGAAAAGATAAGATAAAGTACAGAAAAGGTCATAAATGACTTAAAGCACTGACAGAAAGTCCATTCCTTGGCTGTCTCTTCCTACAGAATAACATCTCGGGCTAACTTGCCAAACAATTAATTTATATTTTACTTCTTTCAGCTCAGGAATTTAGAATCCTTTTGGAAAAGCTGATTTTGATTTCTTAAAAAAAAAACCCAGTGATCACTGCAATGTCAAAGCTAATCTGCTGTGCAAGAGGTCAGCATCTTGGCACTCAACTGACGGTGACAGTGCTGGGCACTCTGAGCAAAGTGAAGTCACAGCCAGTAGACCTGACCTTCAGACCAGTCTTGTACCACTCTGACCACTAGAGGACAAGATCACTGTCAACAGCCGAAGAATGCTCTCAAAGGACACCAACTCAAAACATGCTGATTAATTAAATATGTGCATGTTAAATGAATATTACATGCTAATTTTAAAGATCCTAAAGAAATGAGAAATGTATCCTACTTTTCAAATTGCTTTCAGTTTCTTTAGGAAAATGAGTTATACTAGAGTATTAAAGCAAGAGGGGAGAAAAAATACTGCAAAACTAAATGAAACAGTCCTCTGCATCTCTGAATAATTTTTTGAGTTAGCTTATGTTTTACATGCACCCTTCTGAAACTTTTGAAGATCTTACTGACTTTCCTAATGCTTTTCTTGATCCACACAAGCGATGCCTACTGATTCCAACACCCATGCTTTGCAAAAGGGACTCTAAAAGCCAGAAAAATTAAGCACCTCCCCCATAGTCATCCATGTTGCTAGGGTAAAGATGAGGTTTTCCTAGTTCTTCTGTGTTCCCTCTTGTCGTCTATCTGAAAGTTGTCCAATATATTTAGAATATCTGAATTTTAAATTTCTTTCTACATTTGGTTTGATTTCTGCTTATTTGGTCTCTTCTGGCACTATATACTCTAGCTCTCTCACTTTTTCACACTGAGAACATAGTCTGTTTTGTATTTGATTTCCTTCTTCCTGGAATACTCTTGCATGACATCTATATGGAGGGCTCTAGTCAGGGTACTCTCTTTATACCCAAACTACTAGCAAACTACTGAGAAGTCTGCTGATCACAATTTCTGTGAGTTTTCATAGTTACATTTTATGGTTGCCACAGTCTTTGTCTTAGTCTGAAATTATTTTGTATTGGAAATCTTTTTCCTCTTGAAATAACCTCCATGAAAGCCAAGCTATTGTCTCCCTTCTCTAACACTCTTAGCATTGTTGACCCATGAAAAAATTCTTAATTTCTTGTTGAAGGAGTAAATATTTCTAGTTCCCATATATGCATATGATAAAGTAATGTCTAGCTACATTATAATTTCAAGGTAATGAGACAGTGAGACTTTAAAAGAAAAAATAATCCATGTAAGTAAAACTCTCTGATACCTTATGCAGTGAGAATTCAACAGAATAGTGAGTAATATGGAATATTGGGAAGGTGCGACACTTTCATGCTTCCAGTGTGTTTTAAATAGTGCAAACTAAATCACAAATGTCACTTTTTTTCCAGATGAAAATCCAAGAGAGGACATGATATTCATTCCAGTAGATCTAAGGTAGTCACAGGGAAAGAAAAGAGCCCAGGACAGAGTTTTTGGAGAAAAATGGGCCCAGAAGATAAGAAAAAACAGACAGGAGGATGAAGAGGACCAGCAGAGTTTGGGATGTGGAGCTGTTGATGGGTGCTGTAGACTCCTCTCAAAGGGAAGGCCAAAGCTAAGATGAATTTCAAAAGACAACAAATGACCAAACCACAAACACTACTGAAAAATTAATAGGGCTGTCTGTGCCTTTTCTGTTTGGTAACAAGGCTATAGTCGTTGTCTGTACTTCTTCAGTTTAATTCAATCTGCTATAACAAATACATTCTTAGAGCACATAGTTCACACAACGCTGTTTGCTTCTCACTCTAAACAGATATTTCTGGTTGGCAAATGGTCTTGTTTGTAATGATTCTTTCTTTCAGCCTCATCTTCTTGAGGGCCTCAGAATCTTCTTTATTCAGCAGCTGGGGACAAGAAGAGAGAGGCGAAACTGCTTTCTGAACTCCTTAGCATAATCATTTCTGCATATCACTTCTGCCCACATCGTCTTGGCAGAGAATTAGTCACCCAGACACAAGGCTACTTAGGGGATCCAGAACGTATGCTCAGGAGACGGACAGGTGTTTCCCAGAAACAGATTTATGCTATGGCAGAAGTAATTACAAGAAATAACCCACCTTATAGGATAGCACAGAGTGTCTCCATGTGGTCACTTTCCTTGCATACATATCAATGGATTATCTAGAAATACAGGGCTGATACCTCCTCTCAGAATAGAAAAGATAAGACAGAGACAAGTTTTATAAATTCAAATCTAGTTTTGATTTACTGATGAAAATTTTATCATAGAAAAGCAGGTGAGAACAATGAAAAATGAGTCCCTATAAATGATTAAATCAGTATAAATAAAGTCTCCTTTACGAATGTATGGTGTCTTCCTATTTTTACCTGGCAACCACTGGCCTAAATTCTGCCTAACCTGGTCAAAGTCTACTGACAGGCTGGCATACAATGAATCTTCTTGTGAAATCTAGCCCGTCAAAACCCTACCATAGCTTGTCTAATTAGGTCCTGCGTTCCTCTTTTGTATTGTTGTACTATATTTCTCTTAATCTATAAAGTGCATGTCAGTTTCATTACAGCATAATGCTCTGGCTTGGAATCTTCTAGAGTAAAGCAATATGATTCCAGCAGAGGTTGTAGGTAGAGAAAGAGCCAGAGAAATTTTCCATGCTCATAAATTATTAAGAATTAACTTGAAGAAGAGTATAATCTAAAATAGATTGAAAGAAAAGCACAATAAACTATTAGACTGATTTTGACTATTTCTACTTCAACTTAAATAGGTGGACAGGATATAAATTCTGAGTAAGCAAACATTTCATGGAAAAGCCAGCCCATAAATATTTAAGGGTTTGCGGGACGTGTGATCTCTGGCACAAAGACTAAATTCTGCTACCACATTTTGAAAGCACAGAAATAAACAGATAGAAGAATAAACCAGCGAGTGTGAATGTGTTTCGATGGAACTTTATTGATGTCTCCTAGAATTTGACTGTCATATAATTTTCTGGTGTTATATAACTTTCTTGTTTTGATATTTTTTCCTCACAATTTAGAAATGAAAATGAACTATTCAAAAATGGATGGAAGGTTATACTTGACTCACCCTTGACACACACAGCAATGTAAAGCACAATTTAGAACTATATTTTATACACTTATTTAGAATAGAAATTAATAATTATGTTTTTAAAGTACATAAAATGTAAGGTGGAGTTCTATACTATAAACTGTTAATGTAAATATTGACACTTTTTCATTTATGTAGCTTTGTCTCGTTACTTAAACTAAGGAAACTACAGGAAACCATCTTAGGTCAGTTGAAGGGGGAGAAAGATTCAATGCTACTCACCTTTAGTGCTCTGTAAAGCTTTAGTGCTCAATTAAGCAATTCCCCGGCTCCAGAATGGGGAGTGCGTTGCTTCACGTGGGTGTGTGCTGCTTGTGTGTGTGGTCAGGACTGAGAGATGATGTATGTGTCAGTCCTCCGCCGCCGCTTTTAGATGCCACTGGCTCAATCACGGTGAGCAATAGACCATAAGATGCTTATGTGTCTTCTGCTTGGCTTCGTTCTCGATGCTTCTGATCAGACAGAATGTTTCATTTCCAATATCACAGATGACAGAGTAAAATGTACAATGTGTTGCCACGAATGTCAAAAGGTCTAGAGAAGAAAAGACAGCTTTACCTCTGCGTTGCAATTGACAACAATTGCAAATAAATGTCCATTTCCAATTCTTTGCTCTTGTTTAACTTATATACATTTGATATCTGTTTGTTATTACCTGCATGTATCAGGGATTATTTGCCCAGGCTGCAAAAATGAAAAAAAAAGCTGTGGAAAATACACTTTGAATGGATTATTATTTTCAATGTGAGACCATGGTGCTAAAAGTATAGTGTTAACATAATGTACATTAAGCTTATTCAATTCTACCCACTTGGCAGAACAAGCTGATAAACTGTCATAATAAAAGAAGGACTTTTAACCATCACTGCAGCCTTCTAGACTACAATTATTAACTAATCAATTCTGAGGCAAATGCTCCTAGAAATGCATTTTAACATTTTGTTCTCTATCAAAGGAGCATGCTAAATTGAGGTAGACTTCTAACATTTAGAAAATAATGCATCCTTTTCATGTTAGATTAGTTCTGAAACGTTAATTGCCCTCTTACCTGATAGAACAGTCCGTCTATATTTCCCTGAATACTTTGCTCAGGAAATGCAACATATTCCTCAATACATACTTGAGAGAAAGTACAAAATTTTAGAAATCACAGACAAGAACCAAGTAAAGAAAATAAAATGCAATTATGGACAAGATGAAAAAATTATATATTCATTGATGAACGGTTTCCATCTTTCCTGACCTCCCTTTGAACTCTGATCTCCCTATTGTACCACAACTGAATTTTCATCTTTCCGGTAAAAGCAGAGACTCCATAAGTGTGTCTAGAGTAAGCCTCATGGTTTTCACTGGTTTTCACCTTTGGCCACATTGCAAGCCCTCAGCACTCCTTGGTCTGTTGCAGATTCTTTAATGGAGCACTGCTTGTCATAACTGTACTCCCCAAGTTTGCTGAAGCAAATCTGTTCTTAAGCAGCAGAAATACTATAATGGAGATATTTTTACATTCCATATAGCACAGGGAGCATTAGCAGCAGAAAAGAATAAACAAAGCTCTATTCCTTCAAACTGACAGATACTCAGAGTGGACAGGACTTATTGGAGGTTTCCTTGGATATCCAAACATTATGAGCAATTAAAAAATTACACACAAAGTAGGCTGTTTTGCTCTTTGTAAGTCTGTTCTCCTTTGGGATTGCTCTTCCTTAGGGTCTTTGCATTTTTAAAATTGTTGTTACTGCATTTACCTCACTTTGTCCCCTTTCCCAGTTGGGTCATTTTCTTTATTCAGTTTTTTCTTCACTCTTTCACTTTCTCTGCTATTATTCTGCTTCCTGCTTCATCCTGTCTTATCATGAACAGTGCTTTCTGGTTCTGTGGTCCAAAGGTGTCATTTTAGAGTGTGAATAACATATTCCACCACTAAAACACAAGCTAACAATCACAAAAAGAACCCAGACCCTGAGCTCCCAGCCTTGGATTATTCCTTTTCCCCAGAGGTGTGATTTATTTGAGTAGCTCCATTTCCTTCCATTCACTTTTTTGGTAATATTTCAATCATTAGTATTTTTTTTCTTCATGAAAAGATTCCTCTGGACTTACTGCTTTTCCCACCATTGGCTGGCAGTGGGAATTCTCTAAATCAGTATTACTTTCTGACAGTTTTGCATGACATCAACTAAATGTAATGTTATTGAAACGCAAGCACAATTATTTTTAAGTAGGCATTTAATTTTAGGGGAATTTGCATTTGACAGTACCAATTCGTGTGTTCTAACATCTCAGTGAAATTGCCCTCTTTGATTTCTAATAAAATGAATATAGTGAAATTAACCTTTTGCCACAGAAACACTGTTCTAGACAAAAGCTTTCACATAGTTTTGCATCAGTTCTCTGCAGTTATAATAGACTGAGTACTCCTAATTTAATTCACCATGATAAAAGCAGTTATGAAGAAAAAAGACATAGACACCGGGTTTCCTTAATTATTCACAGAAGTTCTGTATAAGTGTGAGACACTGACTTGGAGCTCGGCTCACTATTATTTTATGTATTTACTTATTTTAACATTAGTATTGCAATATCAATAAATCACAAAATACCTAAAAATATAGAAGTTATTTTGGAGAATGCTTGAAACTTTTCATTGTAATTATTCTTAACTGACATTTTTAAGCTAATTGTTAGACAATCCAAGAAGACAGTAGCATGCTGAAAAAATTTTTTAAATTTTTTTAATTTAAAATTTAAAATTAGGTATAGGCATCAAAAATTTAAAATTTGGGGATTTAACTCAGTGGCATAAGTGACTGCCTGGCAAGTGCAAGATTATGAGTTTGATCCCCTGTAACAAAAATTTAAATTTTAAATATTTTATATTTCTTTGGGAAAACATTAAAGCTATTAAGCAACACTATTGGCCAACTATCAACTGCATTGTGTGCAAAACCAAGCTCATTAAAATGTAAACACATATATAGTTATAATAAAATTATATTTTCTAAATTTAATATGTAAAATCCATTAAAACCCTCATCGTTTTTTAAAAAATAGTTTCTTGTATCCCTTCAGGATGTAATTTTTAATAAAATAATTTTAAAAGCCTTTTAAAATCCACACTAAGTTATTGACAGGACTGACTTTTCTCAACAATTTCCAATTAGCACTTTTTGTGAATAAAGTTGTTTCTGTCATTGGTGAACCACTGGAGAAAAACCCCATAACTGAAGAAGCTTCACTCATTCTTTCTTTCTTTTTTGTAGTATGCAAGAAAAGGAAATCCAGTTAAACTGCAAAGTTGACTATTTACAATGCCCAATTATTCGGATGCATCAGAATCTGCTGGAGAAAGATTGCTGCTCCATAGATTCCTTGGTCCCCACTGCCCAGACCTTAGGTCAGGGGAGGCTGCACAATTCTGCTTCTGTCACTTCTGGTGAGGACAACATCCAGGGACACCTGGGATGTTCACCTCCCAAGTGAGTCCGACTGCACTGTGGTAAACTTTTCCTAAAGAGGCTACAGTATGTAAGTGAAGCATTACTAGGAGGATATGAATAGCTGCTTCATGAAAAGCAGTTATTGGGCATGAAAAACAAACGGTCTGGGCCTGTGCACTTTTATCCACCAGCTGTGAGACAGAATGAAAGTTGCCACATCACCATGGACTTAAATATTTGATAGAACAGGTATAATACTATTGTCTATCAGAGAGTTAGAGTTTAATACTACTAGATAATATTTTAAGATCTTAACAAGGAGCATGACCCTTGAAAAACAGTTGAGTAAATTAAGTTGCAGTTTTAGTAAACAACAAAACCAGTGAATACGGACTTAAACACCAGATATATCTCTTCATCTCAATAATTAGATAAAATATGTATTAGCAAAAACCACCCAAAACTGTTTTATTCTTCTGAGCAGATTTCAGGTATTCTTTGTACTTTCAGGTATACTTCTGCTATTAATCCAAAGTTGGTTAGAGATGACAAGTTTTGAGTTATTTTAATTTATAAACATTTATAAATTAATTTTAATTTATAAACATTTATAAACTAAGAGACAAATTAATTTTCACTATGTCTGCTTTTATTCTTATAAGAAGAATCTATATTTTTTAAATAAAATTTAATTTAAATAAAGTGACAATATTTAACTCTATTACATGTCCACATTCTTATTGGATATCTTCTAAAGCAGATTAAGCAAGCAGTAATAATCAAGGTAATAAAATATGATAATTACAATTATAATTCTGAGTGGACTAACTTGAAAAGACTCCAGAGTAATATTAATATGGAGAAATTTTTTCTTACCCTGCTCTATCTCCCTCATAGATCATTCAGGACAGATGTATTGCAGTTACTGTGATAATATTATCATAAAAATAAATGTGCAAAAATTTAGGTTTCAACATTGAAAATATTAACCATTTTTAATTACAGTTTAACATTAAGGAGTTCTTTTTTCTTTAAAATACTGAAGTGTGTAATAAAAGATAAAAAATTAATTGGCAAATAAAAGAAATAAATAGAAGCTTTTCCAGTATTTTTTGTAGTATTTTATTTTTTCAAAAATAAGATATTGAAAAAAAAAAGGCTGGGGATTTAGCTCAGTGGCTTAAGTGCTTGCCTGCTAAGCACAAGGTTGTGAGTTCGATCCCCAGTACCAAAAAAAAAAAGAAAGAAAGAAAAAAGATTATTGAGTGGGTTTATGGAACACATTCATGACAAAATAGCAGAGGCAAGTGGAACATTGCTTTTTAGTGATACAGCTTGTGACATTCTTAAACTCTTCATGTCTATTTTATTTGAATATTCATGAAATGCTTCTAATCGTCTCGTAACAATGTATGGATTATAAGTATTTGCATAAAATAAACTTTTGTTAAAGGGCCTAGCACAATAAAATGACAGGTATGTAGAAGGCATTTAATAAATTTTAATTTTTGTCCAAATACTCATAATTCTACTTTATCACCAACATCTCTATTGCCTTCCTCAGTAAAGGTCACACCTCTTCTGAAATGTTACCACTGAGTTTTAGCTCAATTAATGTTTGAACAAATGTATTTATCAACAAATTAGCTGATATTCTCTAGCATTCATTTGCTAATATACATGATATTAAGGTCTCATGTGAGGAAATATTTTTAAATGTACAGAAATGAAATTCAAAGAAATCAACAAAGCTTCAGTATGGAATATATACTTTTAAATTCACATTCTAAAGTTCAAGCTATAGAGAAAAAAATTATTTATGAAAACTAGTTAAATGGCCATTGCTAAGTGCATAGAAAAAGAAAACAGGTGTGATTTTACATGTCGGTCAGGATATTCTGTCTTATTTTTGGTTTGTAGTTAGCAGTCATTTAGATTTGATTCTTCATGGAGACAAAAAAAAATATTAAATTACTCCTAAAGGATTTAGTTGAGTCCTGATAGCTTGATAGTCATTGAAATGCTTGGACTTTATTTTGTTACAATTGCAGAAGTTGCTTCACAAAGTTCCATATTGTTGCTCACTAAAATTCTTATTTAGATAGGGGGGTATGTCTTATATTTGGGAAGTTTTAGAAAGAAGCAGTTACTGTTATCTTTGAGCAGATGAAATGGTTTAACATTGCTCAAAACTTGCCCAAGATTTTGATCTAAATCTTCAGGCTAGGTCATTGGAACACATGACTCACACACAGACTAAAGAGAATTGAGTTTAAAAGAAATCTTATCATAGATCACATAATAGAACTTGGGCTATTTGGATTTTTTCACAGAGGAATAAAAGCACCGGCCACAACAGAACTATTAAAAATAGAAGTCTCAGTACCTTCTCGTGGAGACAATGACAATTTCTGCACCCTTGTTAGAACCTTGCTCCCCAGATGAGCGATGTGTATTTCTGCTGCCTGCTGGACATTTCTCCTGTGTATGCCATACCCGCTTTAATTCTAGCACTCTGAAACATTCTTGTCCTTCAGTCTGTTCTGTATTTCTCTTTTGAGTACCTGTTCTTCCTGCTGCTGAAGTGTAGGTTCTTGGAATTACATCTCCTGCCCCCAAATGCAGGCTCGGAGTATTTGAGTCTCTTACTGATTGATGGTGTTGGACTCTAAGTTGGAGGTTAGTGTGTTGCAGGCTTAGTGAGCTCTTCCCAGTATCATGGGCTGTGGAAAGGGAAAGAAGGGAAGAAGGAAGACTTGGGAGAGAGAGAGGTGAAGGTGAATGTATTTTCCCTGAATTCCTCAGCCGACAAAACTAGGAGTTCTCTACCTTGGATGGCCCTTCAGCGTTGGCCTGATTTGGGAGGACGGACCTGTAGCTTTTAACTTCACTTTGAGTGGATCCAGCTTACCCTGAAAGAAGAATAACAGAATAAATTACCAACTGCTTGTCTTATCATTCAAGAGCAACTACAGTATGCCTGCATAGTTCTCAGAGCCTTACTCTTTAAAGAACGTATTTTACTTTTTTGAACCATTAATTCTTCCCGTTCCTATCATGTGCTGCTCTGAAAACACTCTTTGTTTCTAAAACTGAAAGACAGTTTTCCCACGTACAATAACATATGTCTATTTGGTTTATGCTAAAATCAAAAGTAGACATTTGATTACATTAGAGAGACTTTACATATAAAAAGCCATATTCATTTTTTTATTTTGTTTTAGGACATTTACAGAGAGAGAGAGAGAGAGAGAAGGCAAAGGAAGATGAAGTGGGCCTTAGGTACAGAGATCACACGTACAATGTTTGAACTGTTATAGGTTCTTTTTTTTTCCTCTGAGGGAATTTTTAAAATATTAAAGAATGTCAGGTCAAAAGTATGATATTATCCTACTGAATCGTATTTATTCAATCAATGAGTCACTAGTACACTTCATTCAATTTACTATGAAGAACATGCATGGATAAAATGTCTAAAAACTTGGCCCTACAGATTTAAAACTTTCAGATGTATTACAGTACACAACTATCACACTGAAGATCTGACTGAATACCTACCTTGTGCATATGGAGTATTTCTTAGGCTTAAGTTCATTTTGCAGTAATGCCTCAGTTAACAAACACTTCACTTTGTGGTCAGTTTGTTTCATGAACAGAAGCATTCAGCATAATTTTGCTTTTCTTTGTGAACTGTGCATCAGGTGATGAACATGACCACAGCCAACATCATCGAAGAAATTAAGTTCATGAACCAAGGTACCATTGTGCTTTCTTTTCTAAGCTGCTTCTTTATCTGAAAGTACAAGTGGATATCTAAGTGTGTTGATTTTCATTTTAAGTTTGATTTAAGAACACACTGTGTCCCAAGAGTCAATTTCTGTTTCTAATTTTAACACTTTCTCTCCACACAAGTTCCTGCTAGTACTTAGCTGAGAAAATCTTGTTTGGATTTTTTTTTTTTGCCTCGATTCCTAAGGAAATTTGAACATACAAACATGACGGATTCCTGCCACTTGGCTCTTATTATTAGAAGTTGTGGGATTTTTGACTGACAAGCATGTTTTGTGGTTTCTGTGACGGTTAGTGATAATTTAAAGACATTATTAAGAAAATCTCATTGACTAGATCAAAGAGAAGATGACTGTTTTAATTTGTCAAATGCCTCTCAGAAAGGGCACACACAAAATGAGAACAGGAAAAGGTTATTTTGGTTCAGCTGAAAGTGGTGTCACTTCAGAGAAACAGCAGACCCTGTGAATACAAGCAGATGTAACTCCCCTGCCTTTGTTTTTTAATTTTTGCATTCCACATGTAAATTTCTTGTTCTCCATGGAAAATATCTCTACCCTTGTGAAGATTCAATCTAGGATTATAGAAAAAGCATACATGCATAACTATGATAAATGTAAAAAATAGCCTTAAGAGAGTGAAATGCATTCAAGGGGAAAAATAAATTAGATTTAGTCAGTCATGAATTGAAAAATAATTGTAGTCGAAATACTGAAATTTGACAAGTAAACCTGTGATCGTATATGGCTATCAATCTTTTAATTTAGGATACCATTAATGTTAAAATATTCTGGATTTGAAAATCAGCTCATAATATAAGAACATAATTTCATTCAATGTAAAAGGAAGGATATTTGATACACAGTTAATATCTCAATATAATGAAGTATAGAGTTTAGTAGGAAGGTAGGAAAAAGGGAAATAACTGGATGATGCCTACCAATGTGGTAACATAGCTAGGCAGTGCACCCTAATATGATCAGGGTATTACTGCCACAGGAAAGATCACCTTGAAATCTAATACAGTTTTTCAGTGTTGTTAGGGGAAAAAAAAAGAAGTTTGGAACAGAATAGTTTTCATCAAAGTCATGTTTCATTATAATAAGTTTTAAAAAGCAGGACAGGAGTATATTCAGAAATTCCGACACTACATAAACCCCTCTGGAGACTTAGCTAAGTTCTTTTAAAGAAGACAGTGCGACATAATGGTGAAAATTATTCAGTTTTGCTCCTAGGAACAATTGGGCACATATTGAATCAGGAAAAATGCTGAGATGGTTGAACAACAAAACTCCAAATGATCATATTTCTTTATTTTTCCATGTGGTTATGGTGATTTGTGTATTCAGAATTTAACAATGTGAATGGCAGAAAGGATAAGTGATTATGTACTGCTGAATGCTTCTATAAGCGTTCACTAGGAGGAAATTACTGCCTCAGAATAAATGTATTGTTACTGTTTGAGTGATGATAGCTGCCTATTTGTCCCTTTTCTCTACTCAGCAAACACTATTCATTTCACGGCTTTGGTGTTCCATCAAGCACAAGACTCCAACTGAGAAATGGTACAATTATATACACACACAACTCGCTTGGAAGTGTTTCAGTTAGGAATCGATACTATGGAATGACAATGTGGCACGAGCAACGATAGTGCTTTTTAGATAAGCATGTTTGGAAAATCAGTGCTGCTATGGATGCATCATTGCAAATTCATATTAAAGAAGATAAAGACCCGAAGGACAATTTTGTAATCCTAGGGGGATACCTCTTTTCCAGAAGCATTTATAAAGACAATTAAGAATAATTTTAAATTCCAGATTGTCCTATTATCAGGCCAGTATCATACAATACAATGCATATGAAGAAAATGTGGGCATTTTGAGATCTTTTTGCTATAGTCAACTATTCTAACGTGAATGCTAGCGTTAGAAGCAAACCTGCACAGATACAGTGATGGCCTACATACCTAAATAAATCCGTGATTGAAGGGCTTTGCTCTCTGAAATTTCAAAGGATGTTTTAAGTGGAATTTAATTTATTTGTTAGGAAATTATTCCTCACATTGTCATATGCCCTTTATGAGAATTATAAATATTAGTGATTGCATTTATATGCTGTATAATTGGCTGCTTACATGTGTTTTTCTATGCCATTTTACACAGATTCTCATATCTATATTGTGGGTTTTATAGGAACATATTTATTTTCAAATTCATCAACTTACATATGGGAATAGCTCTTAGTATGCTAATCACGCATCATTCAGATGGTATAAAAACTATAATCTACGTGCTATAATCTACTATAAGCAAGCCAAGAAGCTGCTCCTATCTTGAGAGTAATTTCATTACTCTAGATGAAAAAAAGATTACAATTGAAAATTTCTGCAAATTGTTAATACTTCCTGACTTCAACTAATACAATTTTACTATGCTACAAACCCTAAGTAAACCAGAAATTGTCAGACAGCTGACTTATTGTTTACTTTAACATATATTTTATGATTTTCAGTTGTTAATTAAGCAACACATTTTAGATGGCTTTGGGGGAGAGTCTCATTGCCTGTAAATGACGAACAATAGAAAATAATGAAGATGGTTCTAATATGTATTTAGGATATATGAGTCCCTTTCTCACTGGTAGAACAAGTGACCTGAGGCTTCATAGTTTATTAAAAAAAGAAGAAGAATAGTTAGCTCACAGTTTTGGAGGCTGAGTGTGCAAGACCAGGTGGTGGCATTAATTCAGTACCTGGTAGAAGCTCTAATGGCGGATGACAACTTGGTTGGAGCATATTTGAAAGCAGTCACTGACACAACAGGAAGCCGGAGAAAGCAGGGAGAGTCATTCTTTCATAACAGCTTGCTTGGGAGGGTCCACAAGAGCCCCAGGAGAATTACTCTAGTCCTTTCCAAAAGCAGTGGCCTCAGCATCCCAGCTGCCTTGCACAGTGTTCCACCTCTGAAAGGTCCCCCTTCTTTTCAGACTGCCACAGTGAGACCAAGGCCCAGCACACTACCATGGGGAGCATAAACCACAACCACACTGTAGCGATGTTTAATCTAAAGGAAAAGAAATAAGAAATAAGTGGGATTGTAGCTTGTTCAAAGTCAGAACTAAGGGAATGGGGTTTCATTTGGTTTCCTGCTAACTAGTTTTCTAACATTTTCATCATTTTTTCTTGCCAAAATGCAAATAATCGTTACTTGAGTTTCTCCGACTGAGCTAGATTTCTTCTTTGCAGGGAGGACTTTTATAAACTGCTTTAAGTGTAGCTCAGTGGTATTATTCATATTTCAAGCATTACTGCTAAAGTTCCATTGGAAAGCCTTTGTTTCCTTTTCCTACCTTTAATTTTAAAGTTTTGATGAATTCTTAAGTATGGATAATTAGGAGAGCAATTTCTTCGAGCTGCATTCAATTGAAATTTTATACTAACAATGACATGAAAATCAGAAAACAAAAACCACAACAAATCCTGAGAAGGATTTCGGCTAAATAACCAACTCACATAACTCACATAACTCACATAACATCATTTGGGTTTATTTTACTTTGTTTTTTGCTTTTACCCATGCAGTTGGTTTCCTCTACAAGAACATTATCAGTAATCATTTTGCTAGTTGTCTTCCGGTACTCAATTGGAAAATGTTAGTTTACACACCATTATATGAACTCCTCAGATTTATAAGTATTAATAAAATCTGCCCTCTTTCCCCACAAATCAGACCTTGTTGGAAAATATTCAGCCTTAAAAATTCTAGGTCAACAAAGCCAGTACCCATCAGCCTATCTATACCTCACCTGCCATAGCTACTGCCTTGCTTGGTGACTACTCTGTAGGGAAGGCTGGGCAGATGTGCTGGCATTGTTGATCTCTAGTTCTCAAGGCTAATTATTTTCTAACTATGTCCTATTTGGGGGGAAATACGATATTTACCTTATTACTAGTAATACAATGGATTAATTTTGCAGATACTTTTATTGTGTATTTTTCTATGACTATATTCTTTTAATTAAATGCTCTTAAATAGAGCACTGCAAAATCATTTCAAGTTTTTTGGCAGTAGAAAAAAATAATTAAATATAAATTTTTTCATGGTGATAAATACTGGTTTAAATATATAAGCAGAGATCTTAATATGTAGGAAATTCTAATTTGTGACTTATCTAAAATGAAGGTATGGTGCCATATCTTTTTCTATTTTAATCTATGCTTCTATTCAGAATAATTTTGCTTACTTCCATAGCTGTAAATGTCTTCTAAACATTGATGACTTTGTAGTTTTTATTCCCAGCAATGACTTTTCTATGAAATATAAAATTTATGTGCCAATATACAGTGGAGAGATGACTCTAGACTCTGAACACCTAATGAAGAGATTTATAAAGATGCAGAAATCCAGATTCTGAAATCCAGAAAGTTAGTCCAGTTTCTGAAAAAAGCTTGTAAGTTATTAGAAAACAAATAAACAAATGCTAAAGACAATCCAAAAATTTAAAAAAAATGACTGGCAAGAAATAGGAAATGCATAGAAGAAAAAGTTTAAAATATATTTTCAAAATGATGAGAAGTAATTTATTCATTTTCAAGAACAAATTTCTATACCAAATGGCTTTTTGAGATTAAAAAAGAGACAACTCTTATATATAACATTGTCACAGAAATTTTCAAAAAATTTATATGTATTGAAAGAAGAAGTTGAATAAGAGAATCGTCAGAGAATGGGCAAATTTATAAGTGAATACAAGAAACATGATGAATACAAAAATGTGCAAAAATGTAGCAAATTTAAACTAAAGGAAATTATAGGAAAAGTAAAAGAAATGAATTTATAAAGAATCTGTGCAGCGTATTTCTTAACTGTGATGCATATGTTTTCAGAATGAAAAGGAGAAGACAGAATGTCAGCCAAATGGTTGAAAATCCAATCCAGACATATAATTGTGAAACTTCAAAACAGTCAACATATAATGAAAGGCTTGTGAGCCTCTGAAAAGACCTACAAACAAAAGCCACACCACATACAAAGATTTTTCCACAAAATGACTTTGGTCTTCCCAGTAGAAGATAATTGGAAACAAGATATTGAACAATGTCTTTTAAGATCCTATATAAAAAGATTATCTGTGATCTATATTTCTGCAATCATTTCATTTTAGGTATGCTTTCAAATTTTGAATTAACTTTTTTGGTACAGTTTCATGTACATAAAAATCACATTCATTGGGAATTAGCATATGTATTTAATAAACCTTAATTCACCCTTTTTCCCTGTACCCCACTCATCTCCCTTCAAATCTTCTCCTCCTTCTTTACAAAATGTTTTATTCCATTTTTCTTTTTATTCTCCTTTATTTCCTTTTCCTTTCCTTTCTTCCTCCTCCCCACTTCCTTGTTCCCTTCCCATTTAAACATCATCTTCTTACTTCCCAATATGTGTCGTTCATTTTTGTCCATATTGCACTTTAAGTTTCTTTTAAGTTTTTAACTGATTCATAAAAATTGTAAATATTTGGGGATATTACTGATGTTTCAATGCATGCATTCACTGCAATGCTCACGTCAGGGTAAAAATATTTCTCTTCATTCAAGGATCATTTATGATGAAAACATCTAAAATTCTTTCCCTTAGCATTTTTTAATATGCATGCATTATCGTTGTCTGCAGCAATGACATTAGTCAGTAGAACTCCAGAACTTCTTTCTCCTATTGAAATATAACAACGCTTGCAGTAAAATTTTTCTTACCTTCTTCCCCCACACACTCCTCTTCCCAGCTTCTGGTAAAAATTAAACTGGTATGATAATCAACACAACTATTATCAGACATAGCAAGTATCAATAATTTTCTCCTTTCCTTTCATGCCAGACACCAAAGGATTGTTTTTGTGCCCATTCATGTAGCTATAATAAAATATTAAACCTAGGTAGCTTACAGAAACCAAAAATATATTTCCCACAGTTCTTAAGACTAGGACATCCCATAGCAAGATGCCAGAATATTTGTTCTCCTGTGAAGGACTGCTCTGTATTTATAGGTGGTGACTTCTAGCTGTGTCCTTATTTGGTGAGAGGCTAGCCAGCTATCTACGGCATCTTCTTAAGGACACGTGTCTCAATTATAAGGATTCTGGCCTTCTGACCTCAACATTATATAAATGACCCACCTCCTAATGCTGTCACACTGAGAGTTATAGTTTCAGAATGCAAATTTAGAGAAAGCAAACATTAAGGGCATAACAGGAATATTCTCTTTAAAAACAGCAGTAAACCTAGAAATCAAGGCAGTTTCAGAAAATGAGACATTTGTGGGGTACCACAGTGGGTGAAATACACCTTGGCCATATTTTTTAAATGAAGACACACACGTACTTTAACATAGTGGTAGCTGACTATGTTTCTCAGTAGCTGCACTGGGGTGCGGGGAGTACAGGAAACAATCTTTGTGTTCACCCAGTTGGTAAAACAAATGACTAAGTGTGAGCACATGTGTCGAAGTGAAATGGGTGACTTTTACCTACATTATGCACCATGCTACATTTTTGTGTATTGATAATTTTTTATCACGTGTTTTCTTTGATTTTTCTTTTAGAATTAGCCCAATTCAGTACAGTGTCACATGGAAATCTACCTTTTCAACTTTGGGAAAAGGTTGACAGTGAGTCACCAGGTGACTCAGTTGATGATGACTTGGGTCATATAAGTCAAAGAAGTTAGCAGGATGTGACAGATAGTGAAGTACAGAATGAAAACTTTGATTCAGATGAGGAGGAAAACAGTAAAATACATATAAATATTCGACTAGTCAAAATGTTACAAAATGGTCACATATATCTGAATGGTCCATTGGGACGAGGTCAGAAAATGTTATTAGGTTCTTGCCAGAGGTGAAACTTGTTGAACAGAATCCCAAAACTGTCAGCCAATGCTGGAAATTTCAATGGGTAATAGCCCCAAGGTGTTTTGAAATACACTAAAAATGAAATACAAGGAAAACATATGCACATATATGATGAAATGCAAGTAAAATAGATGCATCAATAGTAATATTCAAAAAATATATTTATCATTACATTTCACTACTGAACTAAAAACCTTCATAGAAGGATTTTGTAATTCTAATTGTCAGGATCAGAAGATTGATGGAGAAATGACAGATGTGGCATTGAGATCTTTAGAAAAATAATGACACTCAAGAGATTTGGTTTCTTTCAAAGTTTCCTGTGTTTTGACGACAAAAAAGACTTTAATAAGTAAGAAAAAAGAAAAATATCCAACAATTTGGCTGCTGGTCACTCAGTTTTTGAAGGCTTTGTTTCAAACTGTTAAGCAATGTATATACCTCCTGAAAACAGGACAGTTGGCAAGCAACGTGCATCATTTCATAGTTGTTGAAGGTTTTGGCAACATATACCAAATAATCCTTCCAAATATGATATAAAAGTATATTCCCTCGTAGATTAGAAGGCTTTTTCTACCTTGAAATTCAGCCACTACGCCTCTATTTATTTAGTAATAAACCATATGATGTTGTGAACAGACTTGTACCTTTTCAAAAAGTAACTCAACTGTCACATTCAACAGTTGGGTCATGAGTTACCCATTGATGTTACATTTGTTGAAAACAAACAAACAAACAAATATACCAGTTGACCAGAAAGGAAACTGTTGATACGAACAGAGTAGAGATTCCTGAAAAAATGTAGCAAGTCCACAATCAAGAAATGTATAATACAATCTTTGGATTTCAGAAAGACATAACTTTGGCCTTCTGTATGATAAAGAAAAATAAAGTAGTATCGATATTATTAGAATTATACCATGATGATATGATTAATAGTAAAATTTGGTTTGGTAGTATAGACCCATATACCCAGAATTTGGGAGACTGAGACAGGAGGATTCTGTGAGTTCCAGGTCAGTTTGTGCTACATAGTCAGTTCCAGGCTAGCCTTCACTACATTATGGCAACAAAATACAAAGTAAGATTGATACTATCAGTGATACACCATGATGATAAAATTCATAATGAAGGTAGATATGGCAATGCACACTTGTAATCCCAGCTCTGGGAAAGGGGTGGTTCTGAGGCAGAAGGATCCTTTTAGTTCAAGGTCAGATCTACTACTGTGAGTTCAATTCTAGCCTGGAGCCAAAGGGTGGAGGAAGAGATTCAGAAACAAATCCAGTTGGTATAGGGAAATTATGGAGCAGAATTGGAGACAGAGAAATCGCAAGTAAGAAAGGACTATCAAGAGAAACTCTGAAAGCTGATAGATAAACTGGAACAGAGAAGGAGAAAGGTGCAAATGGAGAAGTAAGTAACAGAAAGAGAGATTTTCTGCCCTGCGAGGCAATAGGATACCAGAGTGGAAATTGAGAACCAGACCTCCATGTTTGAATAAATCATGAGAACATGGGCAAATTATATTCAAATTAATGGAGGACAATAAATCAAGGTCCCAGTGAATAGCCCCGTGGCATGAGCAGACAGCCATCAGTTCAGTAGGACCAGGCTGGACACACTGATAATAGGGGAAAGAAACTCCCAACCTATTAGATTTCTGGTACCAGCTCAGAACGCATTTTAGAACAATGGAGGTTAAGAGCAGGAAGTATTTATTGAAAGAAAAAAAAAAAAAAACTCCTGTCCAAGAGAGAGGCAGACAGAAGAGGTCCTGAGTGGGTTGCCAAGGATCCTGTCTTTTCCAGGAATTTTTATAAAGCAAAACCATGGAAACTGACTAAGCAGGGGGACATGAGGTGGGACAGAACTGTGGTTAGCCAGTGATATGACAAGTGTAATTGCTCAGGTAAAATCTATTACGTTGGGCAGCAGGTTGGGCTAATGGTTCCTTCTGGCTTCCTCAAGTGATTGATACCATTTAGAATATCAATTCCTGATGGTCATACTTAGAGTGTGACTGCATTTGTTTTGCCTTTTGAGATACGGCCCTCAGCAGAGGTGTCTCTTTCCTCTCAAAGGGCCCAATTCTGTCTGCCTGCCTATAATATTTCTATCTTACTCAACTTCCTATAACAATACCAAGAGGAAGTTCCCAGTATTGGAATTGGCTTGTAGGTAATTAGGATGAGGGGTTGTGAAGATATGACACAAATAATTAACTCTAACAGAAAAAAAGAGAGAGGAGTGGGGACAAAAAGGGGAAAACCATTGAAAAATGTTTATAAAACTTTGGTTAAAAAAACCAATGACTATAATTATGGTACAGTATCATGCTAGGCTCAAAAAATGTTTGCAAAGTTTTATTTATTTATTTATGACATCTGTTGAGACAGGGTCTCACTATGCAGGTCAGGCTGGCCTTGAGCTCACGCGTAGCTCAGGCTGATCCAGAATTGCCAAGGATTCTCTTGCCTCGGCCTCCCAAGTGCTGGGATTACAGGCAAGCAGCACTAAGCTTGGCTACAAAATTATATTTAAAAATGTTTAATATTATTTAAACAAAAGCAGATGAAAAGAGTCAAAGGTAATCAATGAGAAGGAGTTGGAGATATAACTCAGTGGTACAGAAGTTGCCTAGCATATTCAAGGTCCTGGGTTCAATCCCCAGCACCAAAACCTAATGAAAAAGGAGAAACAAACCACTAATTTTCAGAATATATGAAATCCTGAAAACCTGTGAGAAAATTGGAAAAATGATTTTATAAAGAAAATAAGGATATTAACAGAAATTAAAATTTGTAGGAAGGTATAGAAATGAAAATTACAATGACAGTGGACTATTTCATTTTGACTATATTGGTTAAAAATGTAAACCGAAATGTCATATACTTAGTAGTTTGGAAAAAGAAAATTTTCTTCAACTATTGAAATTTGATATAATCTAATAAATGATTTGTTATTATACAACATAAATTCAAAGTGTTCATTCCGATATACCCAGTAATTCAACTGGGACAAGATAGTAATTTAACTGAGAAAGAGATTTTTAATAGACTCTTCTTTCCACAGATCCTGATCTAGTCATTACAACCCACATTTTTGTCATCTTAGAGGTGAGGAAATTGAAGTATATAGAAGCTTCTATAAGGTTGCTGATTAATGCCTTTGTCAAAATAAACGATTAGATAACAGAATGGCTCATATTTGAAAACACATCAATGAGTGAAAAATAAATGGAAAGTATCACAATCAACTGTAATAACTATATCAAGTTTTAAAACAAAATAGTATATGTACTGAAAGAATACACCAATTTGTCACAAAATTGTAAAGAGAGGTGAAGAAGATACACTAAAAAACAGTGCTGATCTTGAGGCAAGGTCAAAATACTAGGCAGACCATCAAAGCTATTAAATGTTTTATTTTCTAAATAATCTAATAACACATGGTAAGAAACACACACATAATAAACCTGGAAAGTGTTTCATGGTTCTATTTGTGTGATTCTTACCTGCTCATGTAGTGGACTATTTCATAACTTTAAAAAGGAAACTAAACATAGACAATAACCCATTAATTTATCTCATCTTTGGTCACAGATATAATTGTCCTGATCATAACCCTAGCTATTTTTTATAGTTCATATGCAATTACCCGTATTTTTAGTATAGGACACAAGAGTATCTTAGGGTAGGAAATCTACCCTTCTAAGTTCTTAGCTGAGTCACATCCCTGTAGCAAAAGACAAATTAAAAGGAGAAAATTAAAGACTGTTAACATGTATGCCTCACATACTTTGGGTAATACGAAGAGAAATAAAAGACTCAGAAGGCTAACAGTTCTAGTTTTAAGTCTATGTTCAAATGCAACAAAGGGAAAAGGTGTAATGTTAGAGTAGCCAGGAAAAAGATGGTACCACACACAGAATCAGATTTGTTCTGCAGGTTAAAGTCAATGCCTCCTTCGTCCAAAGTCTGATTCTGTTGCATCCTTCTCGGTTGTGAGAGGGAGAAACTCTTGTAAATGGAGATTCCCTTCATAGACGTGAATTTCCTATAGAAAATAAAAACTTCTCTATCTTCAGTGCTTTGTATGTCTTCAGTTTCTCAAGATAATCAGATCAAAACAATCCTGATGTCAACGAAGTATACTTTGGGATGGCCTAGTCTGGCCTTCTAACTATCTTGGAAATCTCCATGTAAATTTATCTTCCAAATGGAAACTTTGTGTTTAGCATATGACCTTTAACAGCTGCCTGTTTCTTCTTTGGCTTCCAGTATGAAATAATCCAAAAAGATATAACTGGGGTGGCATATTCAGCTGTTGTGCAATATAAATATACAAATTAAATCACTGATAGGCATGATCTATGAAAGAGCTCTTTCCTCCCTCACACAGAATGACTCAATGTATTTTCACTGTCTTTACTGTATTCTAAGAATTACATTTTATTGTCAGATGGAAAATATCTTAGCATAAAATAGCCTTACTCTTCTGGTCATCTTCCATTTAAGGAAGAAGTAAAATATTATGTTTGCAATAACATTTCAGTTGAATGTTGGTAACTTCAAGTTTAATGCTAAAGCAATAGCTATGAATGTGCTGCTTACCACTGGAACGGGTTTCCTTATGTTACAGAACCTAAACTCCAATGGATGGAAAGCCAATACTCAGGAGATGAGTTGGTGGAAAGACATCAGGCTTAGGGTAGGACCAGTACCCTGACAAGATGGGAGATGAGGGATTGTCCTCAAGTATCTTAGAAGAAATAAAGTTAGTTAAAATTGCACTTAAAAAAATAAAAACATTTAGCTTCAGAACACAAATGTTACTCAGATCTTTTTTCCTTTTGAGGAAATGCACTGTAAAATATTCTTAAGGTTCTTAAAGACTTGAAACCCCTTCTTTCCCTACCTTCCATCCTCAAAGCCACATAAATATACAACAGTTCAGGCCATTTTATGCTTCTCTTGACTGTCTCTTTCTTTGAGTCTGCACTATTAAAATCTGCCTAGAGAAAACTCTTTATGATTCTCAAAAATGCATATTTAAAATTCTTTCTCCATGGAGTCAGCAAACTTACAACCTGCCCTATTATTGCATAAGCTGAGGTTTCCAGTTTCTGCTCCGGGGAACCACCCTGGACCTGTCCAGTAACAAACCAAACCTCCCAGTGAGGAAACATCTAAGGGAATTCAGGTGTGCTGAAGGATTTTTTTGGGAACAAAGATTTGCCGAGAGTGGTGCATAGGAGAACTTTACCTTGTGCAGACACCATCCAGCATGTCTGTCTTTACCTCTGGACAGAACGTTGTAATCCTCATTGGCTTCTCAGTCTAGTCCCGATGATTCTTTAGACAAATATTACTTTTCTGCAAATTAAACATTACAGAAATGTACATACTTTGTATTAATTAATGCACAGAACTAAAGAATAAAAAGTGGAATTGCCTTATGATGGTATATAAATTCACACAATGCTCTAAGTTCTATAAATCCAAAATATTACTTAGCAGTAAACATTTTACTCAGTTAGCCATGGATTTTAAGGTAAGGGACAACTCATAAAGGGGCAGCCACTGTGACACTTCTGTGGCTTTTCTTTCTAAAAGCAGTGCACCGATTCATTGTGGAATGTAAACATTTTTACAAAAATAAGAAGACATTGTTTTCTAGGGTTTCTCATAAATTGAAAAGAATGATTAAGTTGTCTGTAGTTAATCAGGTGAAGCTAATGAAATTCAATAAATAATAATATAAATTTGAGCTTTATAAATATTGGATATCAGAAAATGTTAGAACATGTTTAATTTCCACTGGGCAGTTTAAGTATCTGATAAACTTTTTCAGCCATGTCAGTAAAGGAGAAAAATCACACTCACTGGTCACTGAGTACGTTTCATAAAATCTTTTTTATCTTCAAATATCTTAGTCATTATAAAATATACTAAATAAAATAAATGTACTTCTCCCCTCTTCAGTATTTGAAAGAAAAGCTGAAGTCCTAATGAAAGAAAATAATTAGTATTCCAGTTCTTTGTTCTTATTAAAATTAATCACCATTTCAGGTTCTATTAAATATTTAATGGAGAACATGACCAGTCTAGTATTGTACTCTAAGGTAACACCTAATTTTGATATTCCCACCTTTTAAATAAACATAATTATGCAATTCTTACCTTTCTATTATTCATGCCTGCTGGGGAATCCATCAGAAAGTATTCTAAACTTTTATTCATACTAACAATAAGGAAAGAATTTAACTCATTAATCTTGGTTACAGCACACAGCAAATGACCTAATCAAGTAAGGAGTAGAAAATAATAAGGACCAATTGATTCTAATTCTTCTATTATTTCTAATATATAATGGGAAATTAGCTATAAGTTTGATAGTCTTCATTTGAAAGTAATTGGAGATGAAACAGGCTATTATGATGATACCTTTTTTAATTTACTGTTTACATTTTAAATTACTCAGTGCCGACATCTATGGAGACGGGTTTTGTGTGTGTGTGTGTGTGTGTGTGTGTTGTTTTGTTTTTTAACAGTACCAAAGTTTTATTGTGCATAGGAGGAGAAACAGCCTCTGCAGAGAATTTTGGCCGAGTAAAAGTAGGAATAGTACTTCACCCAGAAGCATTAGGGTGGACCATCATGAAAGAACGAACACAGTGGCATCTGTAGAGTGTTTTAAAATCAAAATTTTCCCTCTCTGAATGAAATATAATAAAACTGTAAGGAAAAAAATCTATTATTTCCTTTTCATATTTGATACATTAACTGGGGCCCTGAAAGTTAGAGTGACACGAAACAGCTTAATATGAGGAAAATAAACACAAATTCCCTAACACCTCCATCCTGCATAAATACCTAAGTACTGTCTTCAGTGGTTCAAAGCAGTGGTTAGAACTTAGGAGCTTATTTAGCATCTTAGCAAAGTACTGTGTTTTTGTACATCAGCAACAAGAGAAAAGGAAAGGACTATTCAAGCCTCCAGGAGTTGGAAATTTTAAGAAGGTAATTCTGAGAAAATAGATGGTAAATGAGGTCTTCTTACGCAGGTTTATTTGTAACCACTTGTTCTCTATATGTTTTATTTTTGTCTCTTCTAATAAAGCCATTACCTTCTTTCTGCGTGGATATTTGGAAAAGCTGTGTACAAAGAAACACACTGTCACAAGAAGAATTCATGACTGACTCTGAAGTAGATGAGGGAGCAATCCAAGGTCCTGTGGAAATAGTTAGCTCCATATAAACTATGTAAACCTGATTGGTTGCCTCACAAACTCAAAGGATGAACACACATAGAAAAAGGAGGAAGTTAGAGAGAATTTATTAGGAGGAGAAAAAAATAGCTCCAAGCTGAGCAGGGTCCCAAGAACAGGGCCACATGAACTCTCTGTCCAGAGCCTTTTATGACTAAGCAAAGCATGACAATTTGCTCAGTTTTCCAACACCCAACTGTCATAGGTGGCTCAGTCACCAACTGTCACTCAGCTTCTCTAAAGGATTTACAAGTCTGCAAAGTTCAAAGAAAACCAATTTTAAAAAAAAACCAGTTATTCTGTGCTTCTAAGTTGCTTTAAATTCAGCCCTGAATTTAGGAAAGATTTGCCAGAGGAACTTCATTTCTCGTCAAATTTCCAGGTTTATTGCCTGCTATTTTAATTCCTATCAGTTCAGCTGAGCACTCTGACTACACTTTGGTTTCTGCCCCTTGTCACCTATCTATTTAGAAACTAATTAACTGAATTACATCTTACGCTGTGTTAGCTTTTTATTTCAGTTGTGTTCAATTCAAAATTATGCACATACCTGGGTGGTCTTTGGGAATGGGGTCTTTTGGAATTTCTTCATCACAAGTGGGAAAAGTTATTCAAATGTATTATGAAAATCTACATTATACGCAGACAGAAAGCATACATTTATGCAAATATATGTGCAGTAGTACAGCTTTCTATATCAAATGTAGCACTGAGTCTTTTTTCTATAACGTTTCTCGATGAATGTGTGTGTCTTACAGTTGAGTGATAAGAGTCTGCTAGAAAAGATGCTTTGATAATCATCAAATGGTTTAACTTTTTCTGATTATAAAATTCCAAAATTTGCAAAAATGTAATGCTTAAGACAAGAAATTTTGTAATTTGATTACAAAATTAGATCATATAATTTCTAGAAAAATTACTATTTATCCATATGTAATAATTGGGACAGGGGGCAATTTTTCATTGACAATTAGTGCAACAACACCAACAATAAACTGCACAGGAGACACACTTATAACTCAAAAAGGCATTCATAGACTTAAAGTCAAAGGATGGACAGGAATCCAGAAGAAAAGAAGGGCTAGCTATTCTATTTGCAAATAAAGGTAATGTCAAGCCAAAACTGATCCAAAGGGACAAAGAACTATATATTTGTTAAAGGAAAACTCCAAGAGGGAGAGATAACAATCATAAATACATATGCATGAATTACCAGTGCAACCAACTATTTAACACAAGTATTTACTGACATGAAATATCAAATATGCATTAATACAATTGTAATGGGGGATCTTAATACCCCCTAGAGAAAACAGATCAATTAGACAAAAAAAAATCAGTAAAGAAATATCAGAGCTGAATCAAGACTGTGAGCAAATGGAGTCAATAGATGTCCCACCTCAAAATTTAGGAATGATGTTTGAGACCAGTCAAGACTCTGAAGAAATCTTTCGTTGATATTTGTGCAAAAATTTGAGGTTTTTTTTGTAGCCACACTGAATATTTTAGTTTGAATATAAGACTAATTAAAAAAATAAAAACAGAATGAAATGAATAGCTTGCAAATTCTGCCCAAATCTATACGGATAAAAATCCTGAAGTCTTTTTGAGATATGACATCATGGCAATGAGTATAAATATACTGCAGTAATTTGCAAAAACATATATAAAATAGAATCTTTAAGTATGCCAAGGATCAACAACTCTTATACATTTTAAACATTAAATTAGAAGCTGGGCTTGGTGGTGCATGCCTGTAATCCCAGGACTTGGGAATCTGAAGCAGGAGGATAGTTGTAAATTCAGGACCAGCCTAGGCAACCAATGAGCTCATTGCCAGCCTGAACTGCATAGCAAGACCCTGTCTCAAAAAAGAAAACAATAATTGAATCAGTGGATCAGTACTTTCAAAATACTGTTTAACCAATGAAATGGGAATCAAGCATTGTACAAATATATAGAAAAGTAATTTAATGTGTTTTTAGTGTATATTACTTAGTATTAATTAATATTTATTAATTATATAACAGAATTATGCCATAGAATATTTAAAAATGATTTTCTGAAGTCATTAGCCCTATTTTGTAATGGTCTAAAAAGATCAAAATGATGGGGAAAGAATGAGTCAGCCATTTTGTAAGTCACTAAGAGAAGTTTCTGGAATACTTTTCAGTTACCATTAGTAAGTCTCAAGACAGATATTACAGATCTAGAGAGATGTCAAAGAAACACTGATGCTTCCATTCTCTCAGAATAAGTACTAAGCCTTAGCTTTGTGCTTAGTGATTTCCTTAGTCTGATAGCAATATTTCATTGAGTCCGATTTTCCCTATGTTAAGCATCCTTTTCCTCCAAACTCAAACCCAACACACAGTCCAAGAATCCTTAGTCTCCACATAAACACTTGCGTGCCACGTATTCTTTCATCTAAAATTATTTTCCTTCCTTCACTTCCTGCATCTTTAGAGTCTAGTTCATTTTCCTGCATCTTGCTGGAACTTTCATAAAGCTCTTCATTCATGTCTAACTAGCTCATCTGAATTATCATAGCACAAGTCCACGGCAGAAGGTTGAGCAGGTGATCATCACTGCCTGATATACCATGGACTAGTGTCTTTCTACTGAACTCCATCTATGCCTTCCCAAAGGAACACGAGGCTCCTGAAATACGTCTTATCTTACATTAACTTGGCATCTACCATAACTCAAAGCGGTGTTAAAAACTGAGGACAGAGAACTAGTAATTGTTCTCCAAGATGCCTTGTAAGTAGGTGAGATGTGAGACACATGTTAAAAATTTGAGAGGCACAAGTTAAAAATATGAATGCCTTCAATCTGAATGATTCAATTTATAGGTACTAGAAGTACAGTGAGTAATGAATAGATAAAAAAACTTTCATAGCATGACATAAGAAATGAATAATTCAACAAGGAGATTGTAGAGTTTGCTATATCATTTAAAAACCCTTAAAAAACTGATTGAAGCTTATGTGTATGTATGTATATACATACATATATATATACACACACTATTTTACCCATTTTAATATTAATTATTCTATATTTTTAATTGTGTTTCCAAGCAGAGTTCAGACTTCGTAGGTATAACACAAGAAGCCCTTTATTTTCTGGATTTCTAACAAGTTAATTTTTTCTTAATTAAAATATATACGTAGATTTAGTCATAGCATATGTCCTACTTTTCTAAAATTGTTCACAGTAGTTTATATTATTATCTACGAGGCGTACCTTTATTCACTGCTACAATACATTTGATCAGCCATTATGAAAACTTTTACTACACATCCAACAATAAACAGAAACGCTTCATTATCTAGATTAGATAAAGGCATCATAATATAGATCAAGGAAGAAGGCACAGCATAGTAAAACAAGCTCACATGTAATCTTATGATCCAAATAATCAGTGTTGCTCCTCTGGTTTGACGTTGTGTTTTGTTCTGAATGTCTGCCTCCTCCACTGACTCCCCACAGTCCACCATAGCTGCCAACTCCCCTGGGTTGATTTCAGGTCCACACCATTCAGCTGCCCTGCCATTCTTTGGTGGAAAAGGGTTAATCAGTAGTGAAAGGTCTCACATCCTAGAAACAAGACACAATACAAAGAGGCCTCGATAGCATATACTCTTCTATAATAGGTGCCTGAAGATTCTTCAGTTCTTTGTACACAACCTTAAGAAACATACAGTCAATTTTTTTAGTTGACTCCTTTAATTGAAATGCTTGACAAATTAATACAGAATTTTAAGATCATTAATACCAAATGGGAAAAAAATCTCACTATAAACTATCATGTACAAGTTGTTAGTAAACACTGGATTATTAATTTTTTAAATCATTTCAATTCATTCTCTTTCATTGTGCTTAGTGAATGTTTATGGATGCAGTTAACAAAATTTTCTTTTTGTCTCACACTACTTGCCTTTTAGATAATTTGGGAAGCAAGAGACGGAGTGCTGAGCATAGTTAAGTTTGTCTCATTCAAGACATACAGCCAGGGGTTTAGTAAGGGTAGAAATGATTTTCACACAAAGTAGCTTTGGACACTGTCAGAACACTCTGAGTCTCCCCAGTAAATTGGGCATAATCAGGTTACTAAAGAACTGGGAAAACATGAAGTTCTTAACACCTATTGGTAAAATTGTGCTGTATCTTTTGGTCTTCAACCCACAGCCATTGTGCTGTTTTGTTTGTTTTTCGTAGCCAAAATGTTGATATCCTCTGAAAAAGTGAATTTTTATATTCTATTTTTATATTTTAAGTTATTATATCTAATAATCTATATTTTAAATTATTAACTCAAAAGCAACTTTCCTCATAAACCAAAGTATTAATTTATTTGTTTGTTTGTTTATTTATTTATTTATTTTAGCTAAAGAGAGTAGTGATACCGATTTCCAGGTCTGTGACTGAAGGAGAAGCTTAGTGGTGGCAGAGTAAAAAACAAGTTGTAACAGTGATTAATTAGTATTAATCAGTGATTAATTAATTAATCATGATTAATTACGCATCTTCTCTTGACAAAATAAACTTGGGTTACTGCACTGTATCACTGCCTATGCTTCACCTGATATTTAGCACGCTTTGTCTGCTTTGAAACTGTGATCTTTAGAATTGAAGAAAGGTAAAAACACCAGAAATTTTGTCAAGTAGAGGTCCTAAAAAGCTCCCAAACCGTCTTCTCTTCCCTTTTGCTGTAATAAAATTTAAGTTCTAACTGAAACACATGCTAGTCAATGGCATATGGCTCTATCGTGAGGCCTGAGGTGATGCCACACTTGCGCTCAAAGTCTTCAAGGAAATGATTGTTAGAGCATGACTCGCTTCTCACCAAATAGCAACTCACCATATTATGAAAGGGTATCATGTTTCTAGGTCTCTCCATAAACTAGGACTTTTAAAGTATTTACACTATTTTCATTGCTTGAGTATTGTGTTCACACCACTGGATCACTGGAAATTTGATTGTTTTTTATTTGGTTTTGGGGAGATTGAAAATAATGTGCTTTTCAAAAACTTTCTAAACCACATGCAATCATGCACACCTGTTATTCCTGTGACATGGAGGCAAGAGGATCACAAGTTTGCATCCAGCTTCAGTAAGTTAACAACCTAGTGAAACCCTGCTTAAGCAAATAACAAAAAAGGTTTGGGGATGTAACTCATTGTGGAGGCTCTGAATTCCATTTCCCATTCTTCAGTGTCACAAAACGGCACCATCAACAACAAAAACTTTCTGAGATATCAGTCTAATTTGAGCAGAACGTCTGCTAAATGATGCAGAAAGGAAAATTAGGGAGCAGTGAGCATTTTAGTGTAGCAGCTGATTGCTTGTTGTAGGTATCCTCAGTAAAGCAGAAACATCCTTGTTCTCCTGACTTCAAGCCAAATGCGAGTCCCTCTGTTTGAAGCTAGAAACAGCAACAGCAGAGAATTGCATGGGCCTCAGGAATCACTCTTGCTATATTCATATCTCCCCTCTCGCCAGCTGTATAATGTTCTGTGAATAATCAATGAAACAACAGAATTTAAAGCCATACAATAAAGCTTATATTTTCAATTTTCACAAATCCATGCAAACGACATTCTTTTGGATTTCTTTTTAAAGAGCAAGTAGACTCCACATAAAAGGCAAATAGTAACTTCTTCAAAGTAAAAAGACATAGGATTCCATTTTTAAAAAGTTATTTGCTCCTTGTGTTAGTCACTTTCTCTTGTTGCTGAGTCAAAATACCCAATAACCAAAGTTAAAGGAAGAAAGGTTTATTTAGCTCATAGTTTGTAGAAGTTTCAGCCCATAATTATGTCTGCAGGGCAGGATGGCACATGGCAGACAGGCATGGCAGAGCAGAAACAGATCACAGCGGGCAAAAGGTAGCAAAGCAGCAAGGGACAACCATAGCTATTTCTACTGCTTTTAGCTTATCCAGGTTACTCAGGGCGGGTAACACTCACACTTCAATCCTAGTGCCCTTGATTCAGCGTGAATCAGTTCCAGCATCTAGATTCAGGCACCTGTGAGAAACACCCACCTATGACTATATGAGGTGCTGGGAGGACATGTCGACACAAGCCATAGCACAACTGGATGGGCTAAAGTGTCTAAAATTCACCTGTCAAATTCCTCACTGATTGAAGGCATTTTTGTCTCTGGGAGGCTTTTTAGATGGACCATTATACTTCTCACAGAAATCTTAGTTGCATATTGTACCAACTACTCTGTCAGAGTCACCGTTTACTTTGCAATGAAGAGTAAGACAGCAAGTGAAAAGGCCACCAATAGATGATGGTTGGATCTTGAACCGATAATTGGGGACAGTCTGTTTCCTAGGACACAGGACACAGGGAGGCAAACCTGCTGGGATTCCACCCATATAAAACACACCTCAATCTGGGCTCCCACTGGGGTCTGAGATGCAGAAGGAAGGAGAATCAATGGTTTCAGATTCTCAAGAAAATTTAGCCAGATGCATTCTTAAAAATTAATGAAAAAGATTTCCTGCTCTGCTTTAAAACTGTAATTGGGACCAACGATTTAGCTCAGCAGCATAAGTGCCTGCCTGGCAAGTGTAAGGTCATGAGTTTGATCCCTGGTACAAACAAACAAACAAACAAACAAAGAAAAAGTCCCTGTAATTAAACTTGGATTGATTCATTTAAAAAGTGTTTTTCATTTCTTTTAGTTCTTCCATTCAACTTCCTGTTCCATCACGTGTTGCTCTTTCCTCGTCTCTGTCTCTCTTTCAGTCTCTCCTCATATTCCCACAGCCACTGCCACTGTGTATGTCACATTACCATCTTCAACTTCATGCCTACATCCATAAACTGGGAAGTGTGACAACCATAGCTTTTCCTTAAAATGTATACCTCCAGGGAATGTCATTTCTTATAACAAAACATTTCAATATATTGCATTTTTGTTTCTTTATATTGTTAAGTTGTTGGCCTAGGTATTGTAATGATTTTGTTTTGATGCTGTTTTCTATTTATACAACTGTCTATATTGCATGCAAGTGAAAACTATTCTTAAAGATTCTTAAAAGATTTTTGATAATGCCAAAGACTTAGGAAAACAGAAGCAAAGAACAGTCTCAGGTTTCAATTTCAAAATGTTATTAAAATGAAAAACCATTCTTACCTTAACAAAAAGTGACATGTATCAAAGATTAGTTTAAATCATTAATGAAGAAACCAAGAAGATTCTACAGTTTATTCAAAAAATGAAAGAAAGATATGAGAGAATATCGCAGACGATCAATGAAAAAAAGAAAGTTGAAGTACTAGTATTGCTAAATTAAATTCAAAATTGCATAGCATCTATAAGGCAATAAGTCTCTAAGCTATTATTTTATTAAATAGAAACCATTAATGATCTATAAGGAAAACATTTGCAATTTATTAATCTATAAGTAGATAGCTACCTTTATAATTTATTAATTCTACTAAAAAATGAGTAGTAGGACAAAAAAGATTTCTCCAGAAATCTTTATTACTCAAGAAAATCAATGATTTGTAGTCAGGATTTTGATAATTCTTTAGTGTGGTAGTGCACTCAGTAATCTTTTTCCTTTAATTTCAAGTTCCTGGAGCTCCTATATAACACATAAAATCCAACAAAAGTCCAATTACACTGGCAAGGTACAGAATTTTCCAGCCAGATACATACTAAAAGACACCTCCAGTATCCTTTATGAAAATCCTACCCTAAATAAGTCATATGTTAACTTGGCTCTTTCTCTATTTTAAACTCCACTACCTCCACCATGCTTTGTGCCCTGATGACCCAACATTTATGTTTATTTATTTGCTAGATATTACCGTAATGTTTTTCAAACCTGTTATACAGAGCACCATAATTTTATGGAGATGACAGTTTTGAATGGATAATCAGGTGAAAGAAGGAGGAAGAAACATAGAAATCTTTTCATTCCCTTGCTTTATTCAGAGACAAATTTGGATTGACAACTAAAATTGTATTCACCTTTCTTTTAGGAGAGTTCCATTACTCTAAAAATAAAGCCTATGAAAACCTTAAGACTTGTAAATTAAAGGTCACATACAACCTCAAATATTCTTTCTTAAAATTGACTGTCAAGACCAATTAAACTAATTGTAAAGTCTGTGGATAACAAGGCGCTAAGGAGATTAAACAAGGAGAAGGGAGTGTGGCTATTTTGATAGGTCAAAGGCAGTAGAATGTGGAAGAATATACCAATTCCTTTTACCAAAGAAATTGACTTCTATAAAGGGTTTGAATCCTTGTCTTGAGAATCACATTTAGGAATAAAATGTGCAACATCACAGATAATATGTATAATTACCGGTAGAAGATCCACTCTCTTGTTCTGATTGAGCAATCCAGTCTAGATGGATGCCTATAGTATAAGTGTCTTTTCCATGTACATCATCAAAATTATCTCTGAGTAAAAAAATACTTTAAAAATCATTTTAGCCAAAGCATAAAGTAAAGTCTATACAAATCTTTATTTGTTGTGGCAATGATGCCTATATTTGCTAAGGAGTAAGACTTTGTTGATTAATGAAAAATTAACTTTCTTCATGCTTTAAAAATGTGCAAGTAACAGCGCAATTATTTTCTCTCAATGGCAGCCAGTGTAGCTGATTGTTAAAGCACATTTGTGAATGTCCCCTTTCTCTGGGTTAGGGCTGGGTCCTCGGGCTTGTTTTATATGCTGTCTGACCTTCTGACATACAGTAGAAGAATGGACACTAATAGTTAACTGAATGTTAAGAAAGAAGACTCTGTTCCTTAAACTTTTTGCAAAACTAGTAGGATAATTCAAAACAAAGCCCCAAAAAGACTTTCATTGGTATTTTTAGTTTTTCTTGAAAGGTTTTCTTTAGAAGTGTTAAATTTCAAATGTATTTGGAGTAACTAGTGAAACTGCCAAGATTAGACTAATCATCCCACTATTGGAATTCCTTATAAATATACTATTAGTTTATTTTATACACAGTGACCAGTGAGCAGTTACATTCTAGAACCTACACCACTGTCAATATAATCACACATTCCTCTTTGGTATTATGTTTTGTTATTGCTGTGTGCAGTGTTAGGGATTGAACTTAAGGTCTTCCACATACGAAGCAAGTGCTCTACCACTGAGCTTCTTCTCCAAGACTTTGTGTTTAATCACATGCTCTGTAGAGATAGTTATTTAAAAGTCCAGTTAAAAATGTTGTCCTTTGATCAATGGGTATATTCATTTTTCTGTTTGTTTTTACCAATCCTTTACATAATATGTATTTTCTCTCTACCAGTGTAATACTGACCAGTGTAAAAACAGTCAGTAAGACTATTTTTTCCCTTGTCATGAATGGTTTCTTTCTAATAATTCATTATAAAGTCAATATAATGTTATCATGTGTTTTACTTAACCATTTATAGTTCGCAGTGAATAGAAATCAAGAAAAATCAGATAGCTTTCAACTAAAGATGTGCTGAATACATAATCTTCCTCCTTTCTTGTTTAATTTAATCTGCAATTTTAGATACACATACACATTAATCAAACTCGATCTTCTTAGGCTTTGTCTTTGTGGTTTTTATCATCATCAAATATTGCCCCAAGCATATTACATTTTATTCTTTTCTAAGCTTTATATTCCATAAAAATTTGAGAACAGTTTGCCTTCACAAAACTGCATAAAGTTTCCACTTGTAGAGAAGATAATTTCTAAGCATATGGTGAGGGTGTTCTATCCATCTCAAAGCTGACTGTTTTGAATACATTTTGGGTATAGCTTTGCACCCCATTTTCTGTCATTAAAAAAATTAATTGAAAGTAATAGTTTTCAAGATGTCCTTGTACTTATGCATAGATTTTACATGTTTTTAAACACTCTATCTAGAATTTGCAGAATCCTATTATTTCTTTGTGGCCAGAATTACAGCCTACCTCAAACACTGCTTTTTATAACAGAGGGTTTGAGTTTGCTGTTCAATTTGTTTTCAGCTAGTCAGTGTCTGCAAGGAGTTATCTACAGTGGGCTCTAAGTCTGTAACAACTGTGCTGTTCCACAAATAAAACTTTGGACAGCTGTGTCCCCAAAATCCTTAGAAAATTATCATGAACTGATCATGTAAAACTCACTCTCCACTTCACATCCAGATTTTGTGACTAAAATTCTTAGTTGGTTTGGATTTTCATTCTCTAAAATTGTTCATGGTTTTTCTATAAATGTAAATATAAATTATACACATATGCATATATGTATATGTACACATATGTATATACTTATGTACATGTATCTTTTCTTTTTTTCATCAATACTACAAATATCAAATAAAGAGTCTTGTAAAATTCTTTTGTTAACATATTCCCATTGAGAAAACTCACAATAAACTTATTATTCTATTCATCAAAAATACTTACAATGATGATATAATTTGAATATTTTTAGGGAACTTTGCAGTATTCTCCAGATTTAAAGCCAATCAGGTGAAAAGTATTCTTGCACATGTATTGATATCTCTAAGTATGTGATGCATTAAACAAATATCACAGTGAAGTCACTTTGCATGTCTCTAGATTTTATAATTCTACTATTTATAATAGAGTACACTATTTTGTTAAGCATGGGATGGAAAATCATTCACTTGTATTCAGTTTGTGGGTCATTTTAGATGCACTTATCAGATTCCTGAATGTTGTAGCACATGTTGCTACTTACTTCTTATGATAAATTGTTTCATAAAAGAACAATGCTTTCTGATCTTTGACACCTTTTTCCACTTTCTGGGTATTAAGAGAGGAAACAGCTTGAGATGAACAACAGAGGGAAGGCATTCCCACGCTTACCCGCTGAAGGAGATGCACCATTTCACTTTGCTTCTCCTCCCTCCTGTGCCAACATTTCCTTAGACAGTTTATTTCATTTTGAGACAAAAACAGATCCATGGATGGTGTAGGGAGCCATTTATGATTATGAACATATAATCTGTTATCAATTAAATTTGTATTATGAGATAACTGCAGATTTCCCTGCATTGGTGAGAAACACTACAGGAAGGTGCCATGTACTCTTCTTTCTAGTTTCTCATAAAGAAAACTTATAAACCTTGGGCACAACACATTACCACGATTGAGGGTGACACTGGATAGAGAAGATTTCCATTACCGCAGGGATACCTTCTACTGTGGTTGTGTAGTAGACGGAGCTAAATTGGGGATAAGCTGCTCTGCTGATTCCCTTTGTCCAAATCTATCTTGGTTCCAGTTTTAAGCTCATCTAGAATAATGTAGAAAACCACAAATCACACATTTATTCCATGTCTCAAAATTTATAAAATGCCTCAGACTTTTATTTATGTAACTCAAGACATATTTTTGGCATGTTTACAATAATGGTTAATTATGCATGTTAATATAGTATCAAATAACACCTAGGCGTTTTTTGGGCAATGTCTCTTATCTGGAAGCGAACCACTGTCTTTTGATAGTGTTTTTTTTTTCTTTGTATGGTTGTTATTAATACATAGTGGCTACTATATAATCTAATGACAGTCACAAATTAGACCATTAGTAGTGAAAAATAAAGTGATGTACACTACAGCAAGGCTCAAATTCATAAAAGAAAGCAAAACTAGATTTTCTGAGCACATACTGCTAATTGACATTACTGAGTTTAAAACTGAAGGAAAATTACTTTTAGGTTATGCAACGTCGATAATGCGAGTGAGGTGATGGTTGTGTGAAAAAACAGGAAGTATAATTTGTATACAACAAAAAGAAAGTACACACAAAATTAGTTTAATTAGCCTAAACTCTGTAGTTTAAAGATACCATACCAGTGTCAGTTTGTTAGCTTTGATGATTGTATCATGATTGTGTAAGTCACCATCGTTAAAATTTGTAAGGGAAAGGTACATAGGAACTCTGTATTATTTTTCAACTGCTTTGTGTGTCTAGAATGACTTCAAAATAAAAGAAGGAAAATATCTCAACTTGTAGACTGCCATATGGTTTAAGCTCTCTATTGCTCCTGTTCTGAATATCTTCATGTAAATATTTCAGAAACCTTGTTTGACACACCTTTTATGGCTTGAAAACCTGAAAGTAATTACAATGCTTGAACAATATTGATGAATATTACACTAAAGATCAGTTAAGCTATCCACAAAAGCATTAAAATGGGTAAGTAGTGTCTTTGTGAAACATTAGTATATAGATCATTTATGAGCAGAGAGAAGTGACAGTAGAATGTCAATATTAAAGCTATATAAATAAGATGACTGCAGCCCAAAATGACTCTACATTTGCTCAATACATTAATAAAATATAGCAGAATCTAAATAACTTAGAAAATCCCATTATAAGTGACATGTTTATTCCATTTCTCAAAATTTATAAAATATCTTTGGGTTTTATTTATATAACTCAAGATATATTTTTATCATATTTATGACAATGGTTAATTATACATGTTAATGCATAGTATCAGATAACACTTAGGGTATCTTTTTTTTGCAATATCTTTTATTCATGAGAGGTTTTATTTCATTTTATTTCCTCTCATGGTATTTGCATGCTTACTGCTTTCCCTTATGTATATCCACTGAATATTTTCGAATATATGCTGGATAAAATATATGAGTATAGCACTAATTTACCCTCAATGTAACCTAATAACTACTAAGGTTGGTTGTTTTCTTTCCTTTCTTTGTTTTAAGTTTCATTCAAAATTACAGGTTTAAAATAAGCTCTCCATTATTCTAGAGAATCTGTATATATGTGACTACAATAACTCATCACTTATTAGCCTTATCTCAGTGCTAACAAACCCACAAAATTATCATGATCATAAATCATCCACAATATCTCATTGCTCCAGACATTTAAAAAGTAAAATTTAAAGATTGCTTTCATAGCTTACAAGATCTTTAAGTCAGAGAGACTTAACATGTTATCCTTTAACACGTTATTCTCTTATCCCCTGATTATTTGAGGAAAAGTGGTTCAGAAGTTAATGTGGAGTTCATCTCTTTGAAGTTTTAAATTATTCAGTTCGAGACAAAGCAAAATTTTCATCTGTGTAAGGGACTATAGCATAGCTCCAGAAATACCCATAACATTGCCCAAGAAACAAACAAACTTTTCACTACAAAAGAAAGCACTAGAGAAAAGAACTGCAGGATAGATTTTCTGTAAATCAGAAGATGTAACAGGCTACTTGATTCAGGTTCCAGCTAAAAAGAATACCTCACTTGTATACATATGACATCAATAAAAGGAATTCATTTGTGCAGCTAAGTCAATTCTGTTAATTTGTTGAAAAGAATCTGTTAAGTGAATCATTTAGCATCCCATATGCAAAACAAAAGGTGATAATTGTGTAAATTATTCTTTCCAATTTGTTGAGTTGACAACATGTGAACAAAGGCAATCCGTGTCTCTACTTTGAGTTATGCAATTAAATTTTCACGGATTGAGATTTTAATTTAGAACGATTTTTTTTTAGGTAGTAGAGAAAGTGAATGAAGAAAGCAGGTAAATCCTGAGAGCAGACAGGAAAAGCAGGATTTGTCAAAGTATAGAGGTCACAGTGCAAGGAAATCAATCTTGGAGAGGGAGGGTGTTTAGCACCATGGACAATGTAGATGCGGGGGAGGGGGGGTTCCATATGACCAGGAGATCCCAGCCTGGAGGATTAAGAGGAAGGTGACCTGAGCAAACAGGGTGGAAAAATAGGTAACAGGTAAGCTTTGGGGATTAAAGGACAGATTTTATTTTATTTTTTTAAGTTGAGCCAGCTCCCAGTCATTGTTAATTCCACCCTAAATCACAAAATCCTACTGTGTGATGGAGCTATGACCATGAAAACCAAGTTCCAATGTGTGGATTACAGTAAGAGTTTCTCCAATGATATTGGGAGAAATCAGAGCTATAGGATAACAAGGACCCTCATTCTAGAATCAGAATAAAGCCACAAATTGCAGATAAAAAGTACCCTCTATATCTCAGCATTTGGAGAGCTTGTACAGGGTTAGAACTCATAAACAAGGCTGGAGTTTTACATTACCAAGGAAGGAGACTGCAGACAGAAGAGGAGGAAGTGGTTTGGAAGCCCTACACCCTTGGAAGGTTAGATATGGAGTCATCTCTGCAAGAAATTCAGGAGATCAGAAGTGCACAGACAGTATTTTCATTGAATGAAAGCAGGGTTTCATTGAATGAAGTAGGGTTAAAGGAAATTTGTTTTCTACTTTTCTCAATTTGCTTTTAAAAAATATTGACACTTGATTTGTTTCATGAAAATCATTAAGACACAGTAAGTTTCTGAGGAAATAGAACACAGTAAAAGTGCAGTGAGGGAGGCTGGGGAAGAGAGGGCTGGTTAGAATGAGAGAGAGAAAACTGTTGGTGTAGGATTTTCCTGTTGACAGGATGCCTGGCCAGTGGGGAGCCAGTGAGTGGAGCCTTCTGGATGCTGCCTCCCTTTTGTCCGTGTGTCAGCTGATAAACCTGTGGTTACTTCTAGATGGAGCAGCTAAGAAGAAAGCTAATATAGAAACCCACATGCAGAATTTTATGCAAAGATAAATTTTCTTTATTTCTTGATTAGTGGAATGTTTGTCTTCCCGATTGAATATACCATTTTACATGTCCAATAAAAATGCACAAGTGCCTCATCAAATAACACTTTCAGGAATATTTAATGTGTTCATTTAAGGTTTTTAAGTAGTTCTAACAGTGGTGTCTTGTTGTCATTTTAATATGAATTTCTCTATTTGCTAATGATGCTACGAACTGTAACTCAGGTATGTATTGAACAGACAGAAGAAGGTAAAGTTAACAGAGTGTAAGATTTGAGGGAAATCAGGAGAATTCTAGACAAGCATATTTCCAACTGGATACACTCTAAGAATACCTGGAAATAAAATGGAAAGTTTAATAATTACAGTAGAGTTGGCATACATATAGGTGTCTATCAGCATTCTGGACAGAAACAGATGAAACATTACAAAGGACTTAGCTAGATAGAAACTAGGGAAGAAACAAAGAACAGAAATGTGGGCAGATTTAAGGAAATCAAATGGAAGATAAGATACTCATGCACTAGAATGACATGTCATGGTCACACCATGACTTAGAGATCAATAAATAAATAAATAAATAAATAAATGACAGTGTCAAAGATGAAGGAGATTGGGCCACAGAGAAGGCACTGTCAGAAGCTGATTAACTGTTGGTTTTGTCTCATTGGATGAATACTTGGCTGAACACTTGGATACCAAAGCTGCCAAGATACTTGGGGAACCAAATTACACAAGCTGATTCCTCCAAAGCTCAGATTTCCCACAGGCCCACAAGTAAGGCTGGTGGAGTTTCTTGGGCAGAGACTGACAGCAAAATATCCTTGTTGAAAGTATGTGTGACAGAGTGAAAGTGGACATTTTCATCTGTGAAAGAGAGGAGAGAATAACATGATCACTAATAATCCTCAAAAACTTTGGAAATATTCAATGAAAATACCATCAAAGAAATGATCAGAGATCAAATAGGAACATGAAGAATTGAAATTTGCTTGAATAAGACATTAAAGTAGAAGATCATTATAGAACATACCCATGCAAAATCAAATAAGATGATCATGTTATTATCATCAGTAATCTTGCTGATTTCTGTTTCAAAAGAAAGGACATCAGTAAGCACATTGGTAGATTCAAAAAGAACAAAAATAAAGAAAGAAAACTTTCAGAAGCTTTGCAAAGAGAGGAAGTACCAAATTAGAATTAAATGCCCATGGTAGCACATACCTATAATGTCTGGGAGGCTGAGTCAAGAGAGTTACAAATTTAAACCTAACCTCAGCAATTTAGTGATTTTTTAAAAGGCCATGTCACAAAATTACAAGTGTTTTGTTGTTGTTGTTTCTTGTTTTTCTTTTTTTTTAAGGGCAGACTGGGGATACAGCTCAGTGAAAAGACCTGAATAATAATAAAAAATAGATTAAAAAAAATAAGAACATGACATAAAAATTTGTACTTATTTTTTTCCCTGTGAAAAATATGAGCCAAATTTATGGGGAATAACTAGCTTCTGTACATTGAAAAGATGCTGTTTTGTTTCATGAGATAGGATATAAAAATGATTGAAAGCAGAAATATATTGAGAAAGTGTAATTATTAATGTTCAAGTCAAACAATACATTTAGTGTCAGAGTTATTAATAGCTCATGGCATAAAACTATCCAAATGAAGAACTTCTCATTTTGAAAGTCAAAATTTAAAGATGGTAATTTGCATAGCTGTGACTAACTCTCACCCTAAGTAAAACTTCTGCTGTGTTGATTATATGCTTATTGGAAGCACTCAGCTCTATGCTGAGAAGAAGTTCACTCCAGGCACATGCCCAGGAGTATTTGCTCATATACTGAATGAAAGCGGAGTTTATGGAGGAAAACCTAAAGGCAAAGCAACACCTCATTTCCGCAGATACTTCCAACTATTTTTATAGTGAGTCAGGCAGGGAGGGCTGAAAACTCATAGTGAAAATTCAGGTTGCCACTGTAAAACTGTGTTTTCTGAACTGAGTTTTCATGTTTTTCCATAGGACTTTGTAAAAGGAAGCTGGAGAAAACTCCATGTGAAATTTGTTGCTGTCTTTCCATACAGATGGTGTTGAACACTTTGTTCTTGGTGCAGTATAACTTTTGTTACAGGAGGATTTGAGACGTTTCTTTCTGGGCTCAGTACCAGTATTATGCTCTTTTAAAGTAGCTAACTGGATTTCAGTTTTACAGATAAGATGAATCTTCCAAATGATTTTCTCTCTATTTATATGTTATGCCACAAATCATGAACACAAAGTTTTAGACACAAACACCATTTCTTCAGAATATTTTTGCCAAGATAGTGTAAACATAGCTATTTATTTATTTATTTATTTATTTATTGGTACCAGGGATCGAACTCACGACCTCGCATTTGCCAGGCAGGCGCTGTGCCCCTGAGCTCTATCCACAGCCCAATTTAATCAAATTGAACAGAAATAATTTATTTCAAAAGGCATATATTTTCTCCTCAATATTTCTCTCTCCTATTCTACTCTGCCTTATCCTTACATCACAGTTTGCTCACTGTTCAATTTAAAAATTACCTATTGACCACACTCCATTGTGAATCGATTGGTAATTAACTTGCTTTCCCCTATATCTGACCTAATTTTCTGAAAAGCACATAATGTTTTAATTTTCTATTAGCTATACAATAAAATACTACTCAGACCAAAAGAGTGGGTCTATGAACCCATACTTTCATGGAGGAAAATATAAACATGCTAAGAAATAGAGGTCAGCCTGAAATCTTTCAAAGTAAAGTTTAAGAAAAGGCAAAGTTGATCTATAGTGAAAGAAATTAGAAAAAAATGTTTGTATAAGGTGGGAAGAAGACTAGGTCAAGAAGTTCTTTGAGAGCTATAAGAAACTTTCTGGGTTAACAGAAGATTCTGTATCCTGGTTGGGTTCCATATCTTTGTTGTACAAATAGATAAATAAATTTCTCAAAACTGAGCAAACTATTAAGACTTCTGCAATTCACTATATCAGACATATTATTACCTTTTTGGAAAGACATATTGTTTCCTGTGCAGTCTGAAATTTCACAGTGAAATAAAAAACAAGCATATATAATTTTGCTATTCAGCATAATCTGTTCTGTAGTACAGGTTAACATGAAAAAACTGAAAAGTAAACATAATTTTACTGTTCAATATGATCAATTCTTAGTATAGGTAAATATAGAATTTTTAAAATGTATGAGTATCTTGTAGCTCCACCTTGGGGCTGGGGATTTAGCTCAGCGGCATAAGCGCCTGCCTTGCAAGCAGGCAGTCATGAGTTCGATCCCTGGCACCGATTAAAAAAAAAAAAAGAAAAGAAAACATGTAGCTCCACCTTGCATTCCTCAAACATCTTGTCTTCTCTCATGTTGCATTTCCCATTCTCTTTGGCACTGTGGTGACTTATACCTACATGTCCCCCCAAGTCCCCATGTGCTTACGGAGGGGAAGTGACTGGATCATGGATGTACAGTACTGGATCAGTCAACTGATTGGATAAGTACAGTTCCGGTGATAAACGATGGGCTTACTCAGAGGGGAGACCCACCCTCAGTGTGGGTATCACCAACCAATAGGCTTGTAGCTGGATGGAATAAAAAGGGAAAGAAGACAGGTTCACTGACTCCTGCTGGTTGGCCATGGACTGTTTCCCCTCTGCCATGCCCCTCTCCCACAATATCTCCCTTTTCCTTGGAACCAGCCAAATATGGACTGAAAGCTCTACAAACTACGAACTAAAATAAACCTTTCCTCCTTTAACTTGTGGCTGTTTTGTATTTTGCCTCAGCAGTCATAAAGTAATTCAGATGGACACCAAAGTTTATACCAAAAAAACCTAACAACTAATAGAATTTGTGCAGAATGAAATCCACTGCAGCTAGTTCTCTCCATAAAGTTCTCTGTCGCTCTCTCTATAACTGCTCTTCTTCTACTTGTGTGACATGCTTAAGAATCAGACGTTGATGATGAGAACCAGATAAAATGAGTTTGAGTCCCTGATTATCTGCTCCCTTCCATATGAAACGTGATGTGAAAAAAAAAAAAAAAACAATCATGGATTGTGTTAAAGGAAGGAATGAAGTTGAGGAAGGACACTGACCCTAGGTTCTTTTGCCTGAAATTTAGACTATGGAAGCACAAACATTGAAAAGTACTGAAGCTGTGAAAATCTTGAGCCTGCCTCTTGGGTAGACAGAATGTGTATAAGCACAAAGGAAGAATCTAGAGGACACCATTATCCTAGGATCTCAATAAGGAATAAAGAAAGGAAAGGATAATTACATTTTTAAAATTTTCATTTCAGTGTATCAAATTAGTGTTATTATAGTAATTCTTTTTTTCATTATCTAATGCATCTGTTAATATAATTTTACAAGGCCTCCAGTACATTTATAAAATTAAAATGAAAAGACATGTTTAATTGGGTTATCATATCAAAGAGGGTAATGCTGCTCATATAAGGATGAGATGTTTTGAATTTTCGGTCACCATTTATCATGGTTTTGTATTCCAGCAAGTGTCTGTTTTTAGGAGACCTCAAGTGAATCAGCCGTATGGATATCCGAGGTTTGATGGAGGGTGTTAATTTGAAAATGTATACTAGCTTTTCTCTTGATTGTTGCATAATCATTTCCTTTTTCTCCCCAAACCCTCTAACTTCTAGGTATTATGATGTTTTGAGGAGGAGGGGGGCAAGATTCCATTATGTAGTCCAGGCTGGCCTTGAACTCTTAGTGATCCTCCTGCCTCAGCCTCCCAAATGCTGGGATTATACGTGTGTGCCACCACACCTTGCTATTTGTAATGACAATCTAATGCCACTGGGAAAAATTATGTGCTAGCCTAGTGTCTTCTTGATTCTGACCAGCAATCTCTATTCTTTTTCTTTTTTGTAGGATGCTATCAAATGTGTGGTTTTTGAACTATAAATAATGACTCAACTTTTTTTACACACCCAAAAATAATAAGACTTTATGAAATGTAAGGGGCTGGATTGAGAAAGGCATATTGTTGTTCATTGAATCAGGCAGTAAACAGATAATCACTGATCATGTGTCACTGCGTCAGAAGCATTTGATGCAGAAGGATCAGGAGCACTGCAGACTCTCAGCTGTCTTACCCACTTCGGGCACAGATGAAAACCAAAACTCAAGGAGATAACTAAATACAGGGAAGGAAAGCAAGTCTAGAATCTAGATGTGCACAGTAGTAGCAAATGCACAACACGTGTTATTTATCTTTAAGAGAAAAGATGTTATTTTACGAGTTGTTTTGTTTTTTGAAGTAAAACCTCAGTATTCAGGTTTAATTGCAGTATTAGTATTTTGCAATAAATAAGTGGGATGGGGTTGCAGTTTGGGGAACACTACAAAGTTCACCGTCACTGACTGCTGGAGGCCCAGGAATGAGCCCCAGGGCGGGTCCCTCGGGTCAGGACATGCTGTCGCGGCCCAGTCCTGCAGACAGGGCATCCAGCCACATAAAGGTGATGACCGGAGACTCCAGGTTAAGGTCAGGCTGGGAGAAGGAGACATACAAGGGTTTGTGGGGGCCTGTTATTCTTCAACATGCGCTTCTATTCTGTGTCTTGCATTTTAAACAGTCTTTCACTTTAAGAAGTAAGAGTGTATTGCTGTTGTGATTTCTTCCTAAATTCCCCCTATGGAGACTGCTGTCAGTAGCCCTAAAAAGTCTTCCTAGATTTACTTACCCAACAGCCAAGTGTTTTAGAAACATATTGTGGTAAAGCAAACTCTTCATATCAAGATACAAAATCTTGTTGTTTTGCTGTAGGAAGTCACAATCTCTTATTTTAGGTCTTTTGAAAAGTAAGATTTTGGTGAGGGCTAAGTATACTTATTCACTTCGTAAAACACATTGTCAGTTATATTTCAGACCCCGTAAGAGTAAATCTGGGGGAAATGTTAGTTCATGCATCACATAGAACATACGTCTAAATCCCTAGGTATTTTCTCCAGCCTAACAATTCACAGCATTAAGTGCTTATAAAAATCTTTTCCAAAAGTAATTGATTTTTAAATGACCAAAAGCTAAAATGTCCCCAAGTAAGTGTTTAAAACAGCTGGTCAGCTGTAGCCACAGCCCATAGGCTGAATCTTGTCCGTGATGCTCTTTAAGTTTGTGAGGCTAGATAAGGCTTTGAACCCACAGTGCTGTAAAGAAAAAAAGGAAGAGAATGCAGGAAGGGGAGGACAGTGTGGGGGGAAAACCAGGCAGACCATAAGCCTTAAATACTTACGAACCTGCATTTTACAGGAAAGCTTTAGTTCTCCTCTTGCACTACTGTGGCTATTGCTTGAGCCAAAAGCAATGCTTTGTGCATGTGGTGAAAACTCCTCTGTTATTAACTGGTCAGTCATACTTGGATTATTCTAATATCAACATGAGTGACTTCTGCTATGTTTTAAAAAGTTCTAGCTCTTTTCTGTATATTTTCAGGGTGTATAGGATGATAATTCTAACAAAGAGCACTATAGGTTATTCACATGTGGCATTCTGTTATACTGTATCAATTTCCCTAAGCAAGAAGTTTTGTAATTTCCATTAATATGTTGTAAATCATCATATAACAGTAAAATATACCCTGTCCTAAGCATATATACAAATCAGTAAGTGAGATTTAATAACAACAATATGTAACACACCAGTAGCTGACATTGATTTTTAAACTTTCAGTGATGAATTTTTCTGGTGTTTTTACACATCTGCAAAACATTAATTGTTGTATACTTTTTGTCTAAGTGAAAGTTGAATTTTAAAGAGTATTCTATATAAGAAAGTTTCAGCTTCATTTAACCTTTCAGTATGGATACATATTTCCAATTCTTAATGATTTGTTAATAATCAACTATGTGTCTTTGTTCCTTCTTTTTCAGTGCCACAAAAATCTGCATATGCCTTGGAAAGAGCAAAATTATATAAAAGTGAAAAAAAAGATGCTTTCAAGGCCAATAATAGCGTAGTATTTGTCACTAAGCAAATGACCTAGTTACCAATCTTCCATTTCTTTTAGTAGACTAGGCCATTGAAATATTTAAATTACTTATAATAAAACTGAAGAAGAGTTACTGATATTAAAGGTCATAATAAAACATGTTTGGGAAAAATGCTGAAAACAATTAAGTATTGATTTTATTACAATTTCTGGAAATAAAATATAGAAAAAAAAGTGAAATACTTAGGCAAAATGCACCATTGGATAAGCAGATCAAACGTATGACAAAAATGTGACATGATAAAAATTATCAGACTTTAAATATGATATTAAAATATTCGCTATCCAGTTAAAAGTAAAGTGTGTTCTGCCTAAAAAAGAAAAAAATGACTTTTTATTTCTAGGAGAAAATTTTATTTTCCAGCAAAGTCAACGGAAGAACTTGTTACTTTGTCCCTGGTTTATCCTTATTTCCTATTCAACATCCAATCACTTTACTTTTCTGAGCCTAATTTGCCAAAATAGCATTACTACAAAATTTAAAATTTTCTGCAGGGTATAAACAACACAAATTGTATGAGACCCTTTAAATAATAAAGTGGTATATAAATATTACATGCTATTTTTATTAAATCTATTGTCATGACTCCTACTATGTTTCTTAAACTTTCCAAACACTATTATATCAAAAGAGATACTTCTATGCATATTTACAACTTTGCACTAAACAAAATGAATAGTAGTACTCCTTCTACTCTATACCACATTTAAAACCTCAATTAAGGGAATGTCTTAAATCTACAAACATACTCGGATTTGCAAAGAGTACTAAAAGTACAATCTAATGATACTGTGAAGTTTGAGGATAATATGATATTGCATACATTTGTTCATAAATTACAAATGAATCCTCTTTGAAAAGCTAAACTTAGGGAAAACACTATTGTTCTAAACATCTTAAAATCTGGCACCTTTGATGGTGAAATCTCAATGCAGTATGGGTGGCTATGGACTCATTATGATTTTCCTTCCTGTAATCTTTCAGTTCCTTGACAATGAAAAAACAAAGGAGTAATCACAAGGGCCGCACAAGTCCCGTCCAGCAAACTGGACTTAGGTGCCCGGGAAGCCATCATCACAGATGTGTTCACACCCTTCCTCTCCACGGGCAACAGTCACAGAGGCTGCTGGGCGGACAGCAGCGTGCCTCGAGGTCTTCCCACTCAGTCCAGGGGACACCGAGGTCACAGGACATGACGAGTGTCTTGATGCTCATCTTCAGCACGTCCACCCACACCACGATCCCTCTCTCTCCTACGCTGCCCCTTTGAAGCACCTGTCACCAGATTACTCCATTTAATCTTAATCGTTTATAGTATTTCCCACCGTGCTCTCATTTTCTACCGCCGCCCTTCTTATGCCAGCCCCACGCCCCCTCCATGCTCTAACATGAGTACCGTGAAATTGCCACTCCTGTCTCTATTATACCTCACCGTGCCTCCAGTGACTTCAGAAGCAGCTGTACAAGGGAGGTTGTCACCGTTCACTTAAGTGGATGAATTAGTGAGTGGATAAATGAATGAATCATTTAGGTGCTAAAATGGCCATTTCAGTGCATGAATCACCCCACCTCCCGCGAGCCAGGGAATTACGTCTGCTGCTGTAGAACCATGTGGATTAGGAGCAGAGTATTAAGACTGATTCAAAGGAAATACAGATGTCATTACTCAAGAAGAGTTACTCAAGGGTTACCAGAACCAGAAGCATTTACCATGTTATTCGCCTCTTCCCCTGGTCTGTCATGAATCCCTGTATCTTAGTATCTGGGCACAGGCTGGTTTATACTCTCTCCTACTCTTTTCCTTTAAAACGTTGTTAATTCTCCATTTAAAATATTTTATCTGCCTTTTATTTTCTCCTTTGCCCATACTGTACTTTGACACTGAATTTCAGTATTTCACTGTTTGTGTCTTTCCCGAATATGATCTGAGTCCACCCAGAATTTATTTTAACAATGGCTTTTATTCTATCTCTCTCTCTTTCTCTCTTTCTTTCTTTTTTCCTTTCTTCCATCCTTCCATCTTTTCTTACCTTCTTTCTATCTTTCTTTAAATGCAGCTGGGATTTAGTTCAGGGGTAGACTGCTTCTCCAGGATGTGTAAGGCTGAGGTTTTGATCCCCCAATGCAGAGGAAAAACAGAAAATCAAAAAGCGTGTCACAGTACTTTGTCCGTGTTCAGAAAGAACTTGTGATGTTTTTTCCAAGATGGACCCTTTCTCCAGTCAGAAATGTGTCCATATTGCCTATTCTTGTGAACATTGTGATTCACATTTTCAGAGACTGTATAGTTTTAATTCTGGAATGGATTCTCCTATAAGCTAGTTGAGTGTCTTGGTCAGGGGCACGGGAGAGAAAGAATAAAAATTACTGAGGTTTATAAAAGTTACTCCTAGAAAGCAAAATTCTGGCATGGCCAGCTCTGGGCTCTGGCTGGACCTTCCTCCTTTGGCCTCGTCTCTCCTGTGTCCTGGTCCCTTCTCCGTGTCCCTCCAGATTCACTGTGTACTTCTGGGCAGCTGCCCTCTACTCTGAGGAGTCTGCCGGATTCCAGAACCCTCACAGAACACCAACTACTAATTACTGCACTAGCCTCTGTGCAGTTCCTGACTTAGTGACTTAAGGTGGAAAAATTTTAAAGCTTAAAGTCCACAGAGATTGTTTATTGTGTATCTTTCAAATAAAACATTTCCAAGCAAGGTGACTCAAGGCCTTCGTCCCGACTACTCAGGAAGCTGAGGCAGGAGGCTGGAAAATTCAAAGCCAGCCTGGGCAACATAGGACCTGTCTCAAAATAAAACAAACAAAAAAGGGACTGTGGGACATAGCTCGGTGGAAGACTCTTGACAGGAGTCTTAGCGCCAAAAAAAAGAAAAAAAAAAGAAATAAAAACAAAGAAAACAAAATGAAAACAGAAAACTTCAGTTTAAATACTTACTGAATGTGATCGTGGTCCCCGATAGCAAAAGCATTTCCTTCTTTTCACACAGGAATACGTTTGCAGATAGAAAAGGACCCACAAGAAAACTTGGCCTATTTCCTGTTTAAAACACTTGTTTGCAAATAGAAGTGCAAGAGTTTTTTTGTTTTTTATTTTTTTCAATTTGTTTGTGACCAGGGGATAGAAAACCTTGTGCTGGATAAGAGAATGGGCACGAATCTTAGGCCGTGGAGATTGGGGCTGTCGCCCATGCGTGTTGTTTTTCAGTGTCTGACTCTCCCTGTCCTTTCTCCAGGCATTTCCCGGAAACGTCAACTCTGACAGCGTGGTCCGCCACGACCTGCAGCACCCGGTCATCGCCCGCTACGTGCGCGTGGTGCCGCTGGACTGGAGCGCAGAGGGCCGCATTGGGCTGCGGGTGGAGGTCTACGGCTGCAGCTACTGTGAGTGTGCGCGGGGTTCAAATCCTGCGGGGCTGTGCCATCTGCGTTTAGGTGTCAAACAAGCAAACAAAAACCCAGCGCTGGTTTTCTCTGAAAATAAACACACACACACACACACACACACACACTTGTGTGTGTGTGTGTGTGTGTGTGTTTAACTGTTTAACAGGACTTGCTCTCTGTGAATATAACCTTCTATTTTTGTATATAAAGCACAAGGTTCTTTTCTGTTTTTATGTTAAAATGTACACTGTACACACATCACCGAAAAATTTGTCCAAGAATAACTTTAGGATTTAGATAATGAGGATTTTTTGTGTGTTTGCTTGCTTGTTTGTTTTGTTTTATTTTTAGTTCAGTGTATTGCAGCCTAGAATCTTGTGAAATATTTACCAAGTGAAAATCTGCACTGTTTTTGTTGTTGCTGTTGGTGGTGGTGGTGGTGATGGGTTTTTGAGTGTTTTATGATAGATTTCCTTCACTTAGAATGACATGTCTTCTTATTTTAAAAGCCAGCCACTGAGGTGATGTCAGACACATTTTATAATTTTATATGATTTATTTGTTTTTGTCCAACCTGTCTAGTTACCTGAAAATGTTCCTTTCCCTTAATCAGGTTTAAACTCCTTTTAACCATTTTCTTAGATGCACTATACTTTCTAAAATTTCTTAATTACTTCATACTGGTGTTTAACTACTGAAGTGTATGGATTTGGGAGAGTTCTGATTTTGTGGTCTGCTTTCTCTGCTTGTTTTATTTTTTTATTTTATGGAAAACAAAACAAACATCATAAGAAGATGATAGGAGAATAACAATAGTTAATACATTGCTCATTATTATCTCTAAAATAGTTACTCACAGTACAATATATGGACATTAAATGTTCACCACTTGATATTAGCACAAACCTTCCTTTTCTATGAACTAAGAGACAATATTATAACTGGCTTGCTTTTTTAATCTTGTTTTTCCCTGCCTTCCTTTCCCTTTTCCCCTAACTTACTTCCTTTTCCCTTTTAAACAATTTCTGCCCATTTCACGATCCTTAATGTGCATTTTAGACCTTACTTACTGTTTCAGCTTCTCACACCCCAGACACAATGCAGTGTTTACACATGTGAGTCTGATTTATTTCACTAGTGACTATGGTCTCAAGTTGCATCCATTTGCCTATAAGTGTCTCAAGTTTATCCTTCTTTATGGCTGAGTAGTACTTCACTGTATAAAAATATCATATCTTTTTTATTCATAATGCAGTTGATGGACATTTAGGGTTGCTTTCAGGATTCAGCTATTACAAACTGTGCTACTAGAAACACGAGTACACATACACAGCTGTAGTATGATGTTTTTAGTTTTTCTCGGAATACCCAGAAGGGGAGTTGCTGGCTCAAATGGGACCTCTGATCCTACCTTCTCTGCTTACGGTTGTTCGCAGCACTGTGGTCCCCTTTACCCAGTCACATGTATCTCAAGACCATCACAGGATGCCCAGAACCACGTGTAATAATGAACTTTATATATACTATTGTTTTTCCTATACATACACATGTATCTATGAAAAAGTTTAATTTATAAATTAGAGTAAAAAATTAACAATAACTAATAATAAAATGCAACAATTAGAGTGATACAATATATAATAAAGGTAATTTAAAATATATATAATTTTTTCTGAAACTTTAGTGTGAAATTTTTTGGACCATTGTTGACTATAGGCACTGAAACCATAAAAAGTAAAAGAGCAGTCTCTCCACTATACCTCCTTCTCCTCCTCCTCTTTTTTCTCTTCCTCTTCTTCTCTGTGTCTTTCTCCAACTCCTCCTCTTCCTTCTTTCTCTTCTGATCTTTCTTTTTATGGGCTCATATTTTACCTACTTCCTTCTTTTTAACCATCTTGACTATGATCTCAGTTTCTTCAAAACTTTATCAGTGGCACTTCTCTAAAAGAAAAATAAAAGCTGATAAAGATTCCTGAAGAGATGATTTCTCTTTAGCTTCTTTGGGGAATGCAGCTTCAACCCAAAATTACATTAATATTTCTTCACTTCTTTTAAAATCATTAGATAATATAAATTTAATCTACAAACATATAATTTGTAAGCACTGGCTTTCTGATATGAATTCTCCCAGAAAAGATTTTTTTCTGTCATTCAAGAAATTGTTTTTCTTATTCTTGTGATAGGCCAAGAGAAGAAGAAGTTTGGGTATGGAAAAAGAGGGCAATTGAGATGTCCATTTTTTTGCAAAAAAAAAAATGTTTTTTTTTTTTTTTTATCTACCCCTTCAGGTAGACCCATAAACATAGAAGCTCACTTGTAACTGAAACTTCAAAAAATCTCATATTTGAGAAGCTTCTTGAAATTAATGAAACACTTAGTATTTTGTAAAATGGGAAATAGCTGCAGAAATTCAGTTGTTTTTTCAGCAAACCTGGGCCTTAGAAATCACAAGACAGGAAGGAGAACTAAGTGAAACAAACCAGGAAGCTCCCATTCTTTCCAGTCAAAGGATATCATCGTGTGTATATGACTTTGTTCCCTGGGATTTTGTAAAAATTTCCACAAACTGTGTAGCATGAGATGAGAGGAATCTATTCTCCTACAACCATGGGGCACAGAAATCCCAGCGTACGGTGTTAGCAGATTTGGATCTTCTGTAATGTAAGGAGAAAATCTGTTCTGTGGCGTTAGCCTGCCTTATTCGAGCCTCTGTCTTTGACTTATTCTATGTGTTTCTGTATCTCAGTGGGGTTTGTATGGCCTTCTCGTGAGAACTGTGAGCATTGTTTTGAGGACCCACCTGAATCCAGCATGATCTCATTTAAACTATATCTGCAGAGACATAGTGTCTAAATAGTGTCCTTGTTTTGAGGTTCTGAATAGAGAAGACTGTTGACGGAGTACTAGCTGGTGCAGTGCAATATATATTTATGAAAATTGTTAATAATATATATATATATATACTTTACCTGGGCACAACAAAAGCAGTTCTGAAATCAACTCATGTTCTCTGCTTCAAATTAGATATCTAATTTTGAAGGATGTAGGAAAATCTCTTATACTTGTATCCAAGATTTCTTCAATATATTCAGTGAACAATTACTTATAGTTTGTTATATGCAGGCATTTGGAAATATTTTAAAGCATTGTCCTTGGTCTCTAGTAGTTTAAATTTTGAAAAAATTTAGCATTTAAGTTAAATTTTGAAAAAAGTTAACATTTAAGTACAGAACTGTATGAAAAATGCTACCACAGAGGTAAACAAAACTTCACCAATGTTGGTTATGCCTTAAGGCATCACCTACTTTTAAAAATTACAAAAATTAGGGCAAAGGAATATTCCAGATAAGCAACAGAATTTGGAAAACCATAAAGACTCAGAGATGAAGCATAACTTATTCTATAATAGGAGTTAGTTTGTTGTATGTGTGTGTATGTGTCTGCATATTTAGTTGAAATTAAAGATTTAATATTTCTTGGAGGACTCATATGTGCATTTGTGACACAGATGCATCAATTTGCTTAACATTACTTTAATTCTTGTATTTGTAAAGCATTTTGCTGATTTTAACTAAAACGCATATGTGATCACATCCCACCATGTTAAAATACTTTAATAATGTTACATTGATCTGAGAATCCAAACTGTTAGTTTGAAATACATTGCCTCCACCCCATCAATTACATCTGCAGTTTATGTTCCACTAATATAAACTTTTCACATTTCAAAATACATAAAGGAGCTGCTGATTTAATGTGTGATCATTCATGATGTTCTCTGGTACAGTAACTGCTCCCTCATCTCTCACCAGATCAATTATTTTATATTTTCCAGGATTCATCTGAGATGCAGTCTTCAGTAGGATTATTTCCCTGAATTTCTAGAACAAATTACAACATTCTGTTCTTTGCTCTTTACTACCATTGTATTATGTGAATATTTCCAATGAGTCATTTATTAAAATAGTCCAAAAGCAAATAGACCATGACATTTGATGTGGCAGAGGCACACATGGTCAATGGATTCATTAATTGGAAGACTTCCTCTACTGTTTGCAGGAGTGAACACATATCAAATGTAAATGAAGGAGATGTAATCCATTCATTTAATGGGAAAAAGTTAGCATTTAAGGTTATATACGTTCTTTTATTAACTTATCAGAGTGTAATTGTATTGCATGTTATTGAGTGGTACCCTCTGAGAACATTAAAACTATTGAAGTGATTTCCAATCTGAACATAATAATTAATATCCTCATAGAACTAGATAAAAGAAATTAACTCTGTGTTTCTCTATGTTAAATGTTTTTAGACCTTGCATTATTTTCTGTTCGGAATAATTTAAACCACAGTCTCATGGGCTTTCTTAATGTGTTACATATATAAATTGTTTATCATCGGAGGAAAATTATGTTATTCATTAATTTTGGCTATCTAGAATAATTTGAAAATCAAAGTAAATCATAATAAAAAAGATTTCATAGCTAGCAATGCCAAGTTGCAAAAGATTAATGGGTAATTAAAATTGTCATACTAGTACATTTTGTATGCAGGACATTTTGTGCATTTAAGATTGCACATAATGAGATTTTAAAATTTCAGTATATAGTACCAGAAAAATTACAAGAGAAAAAAATGGAATGGAAATTGTTGTGAAAATAAATGCAACTTAGATTCAATAAATGTTATATTCTTTAGTTCTTATGAAAGTAGTTGGTATCACAAAGAAGAATTGGAATATTTGGTAATAAAAAATCTATTTATTTACAACTAATGTTGGTACATGTTGGCTTTAGTAATGCAGAACTGATAAATCATTCTGGTAACAGTCTGATATTCTTTGAGATGATGAAAAATATACCAAGACATTTGTGTCACGGTTTTTTGCCCACGTCACCAATGTCAATTTAAAGGTACAGCTATTAAAAGATAAAAAGGTATTACCTTGTCCCCTAAGAAAGCAGACCTTTAGTGGCTATCATTGCTAAACCAAAATTTGAAGGTCACCTTTGACTTGAAAAAAAAGTTTGAAGCAGGAAAAATATTATAGTCTTACTTTCCATGTCTGTGGCGCTTTATGATGTCAGCATTGAATTAAGTTTTAAAATGTTAGTCTGTTTTCATGGAAAAATGGTTACTACTGAATCTTTAGAGAGAAGGTGTTAGGTACAATACAAATGGTAACTAATTCATGGTTTGGAGCACTACTCTTACGCCGCTAATTTGAGGTAGAATTCACATTTACTGCTTACTACAAATCTAAATTTAAATTTACTCTGAAGAGTTTCAGGTTGAGTTGGCATATAAAATCAATGATGTTCTCTTAAATGTGACCTAAAATTTCAGGAAGAGAGTAACATACAATTAAAGTCACATGTGAAATTCTGCATTATGAATAACAGTGGAATTGCATTGTGAAAATCAAGAGGCTGTGATTTTTATTACACACAATTAGTTCAATTTTTCATGAAGCAAGTTTTCAAGAAAAGTAAACATTAAAGCAGAATTACACAAGCATATTATGATAGTGGGATAAAGATAAGAATAAAATAATTGCAGAGAACTATTAAATAAGGTGTTTTTATTGCATCAAAGAGGAACTATTCCCGACAGACCTTCCCACCCAGCCCCTTCCTTTAGTAAGGAAGAACCCAAAATCAGCAGGGTTGTGCGACTTGCGTAAGTGAGTTAATCAGAGATCTTGAAACCTTGTATCACAGACTTCAGCAAAGGTCCCTCTCCAGCATCAGACACCTCTTTCCTCTGTTTAACCCTCCTTTTCTTCATCCATATCCACCAGGGCTTTTTAACCATCATGGTGGTGACCCAAAGAAATGATTCTGTTACAGATTCGAATAAACATAAAAATTGTCTAGCCCATCAATTATCACCCTTAGAACATACAAGAAGAGACACTCAGCCAAAAAAACAGAAAAACAATCTCAGGGATACTGCACTAAGCCAAAAGGAGAATTTAAGTGACTGATCTTTTTCATAATACTCTCATTCAGGAACAACTCGGAAATTAATATAACTCTGGCTTGCACTGCGTTTGCAGGCAGAAAGTTGATCACTCTCAGCGAGTACATTTTCTCTGGTTATCCCACCTCCTGAGATATTATAACTACCTTTCTCACATAAGATAATCCTTATTTATGTTAGGTGATTGCAGAGAGTATTAAAGTCTAAGTTACAGTGATACAGATCAACATTTCACCTACAATCCCAGTTTAACATGAGTCAAGAGGTAAAATTTAAAACACCGCAAATGTATATAAGAGATTCTTTTATTAGCCTTTATTCCTGAATTGTTAGTCTTAATTATCACCTATTTAAATTAGCTTAGCTAGAGTGAGAAGAGCAAATATTTAAGATGGCAGTAATAACCTTCATGAATTATAAGGAAGAATATAATAAAATAATTATTCAATATGCTGATTTCTAAACTTCAAGTAATCTCAATCACTTGAATTAGCAATCAGTCATTTTAAAGCATTAAATAAATTTATATCTATTATAATAGTATCAAATCTTTTATACTGAGCCATAAAGACAATGATTGCAATTTTATTGTTTTATAGTTCTAAGTATAACACATATCTTCTCATGTTCAATATATTGTCATTTTGGTCTTGCCAATCTTTCACTCTTTTCTTGAACTGGGAGGTGTAAAGAAAGCACCCTATGCTCTACTTTACTTCCACAAAATGTAAGAATAATCTAAAACACAGAAGGCAATATTTTCTGGATATGGTGAACACGATTCCTGCAAGCACTTCCAATATGAATCTTGCCTTGGAGGAAACTCTTATCGATGGGATGATTTGGGCAAAGTGTTCCGGTCTTAGGTTCCTAAGGTGAGGACACCTAGTTTCCCAAAAAATAGCTCAGGAGCTAAGTGATCATTTAATTATTCCATGGAGAGGTTTTATCACCTAGATTCTTCTGGTGATAAAGTAATTGCTGCTTCCTTTTCTGAACGTTTCCTTGTACTCCAAGCCAGAGAGTTCATGTTTCATGCAGAAAAGCAGAATCACCCCAATCCTGTTCTTCTTTTCTGCTCCTCTACTTTTTTTTCCTCATCTTCAGCAGGTTCCTACCACAAGATTTTGGGGATGGCTGAACCCTGTCACCCAGCACAAGACAGATGAGACCAACAGCAATTTGCTAGCGTATAAACTGACAAGCTTTGGGAGGAAGCTATCTCACACCTTGCCTGGCCAATGAGGGCTGCAGTGGGGAGCAGAGTGAATGACCCAGAATGTGGGAGGGGGTCTGCATAGTATCAAAAGGGGACCAGCCCATGGCTCCCTGAGGAAGCTGTGAAAAACAGAAAGCAAGTGTGGTAATTGTAACAGTGATACCCACCCAAAGGAGAGACCCACAGCTATGTTTGAAGCACAGAGCAGGGCGAGAGGTTCCCGTCACTCTCCTGTTGCAACAATGTTGCAGGTAAACTGTGCTACCAGTGTCATGCTGCAAAGAAAGTTCTCTATATTTAAGATCGTGGGGTAACAAGAGGATGCAATGTGTCCCCTCGGTCCTCAAGTAGCAGTAAGAGTCCAGCTGTTGTTGTCCACAAGCTTCTTGGCCTGGTTGTAGGACCGACTTTACCAGCCTCCCTATGATTGGGGAGCATCTCATTTCATTTTGTTTTGTTTGTAGATAATTTGCATCTCTCTCATTCTCTTCTCTCTAGCTAACCTTGTTCTTATATGTTCTTTTAAAAATACTTAAAATGATAAATGGTTTAAAGGAAACCACATTTTCCCCCTTTATCAAGGTGAAGGTCAAACAGGTCAAATTTTGTTTGCCTTGACAATGTTAATATTGAGTGTCATCTGGTATTGTAAGCACTGTGGAAGACATAAAATGAACAAATTGTAAGAATGGACTCAATATTTAATGAATAGATTAGGGAATGTAATGTATAGATAGTAGATTTCGCGTGCTGATATTTCCTCTATATTCTTAAGAATAATAATTAAGGTGCTAAAGTCTGTTTATGACATCAATCACTGTCAGCAGAAGAACTACATCATGTTGTCAATTTAAATAAAACCAAGAAGAGGATCTTCTACAGCTTCATATCTTCTGTGTCATTTATAGACAAATCGTACGAAATTTTTTATAAATATTTTAATATATGTTCTTTTATTTTGATTAATTATCAATTCTTCCTTTTTTGGTCATTAGTTATCTTTTCAACTAGGAAAAGTTTGAATCTCTACTCTCATTTGGTAAATTCCATACTTTCCTTAATGTAAATTTAAATTTGGGGTCAAGAAAAGATTGACCCAATCTTTCACATAATTTAGCCAGAGGATTATTTAGATGGGTGTTCCTTGCTTTGATCTTGTGCCAATAGATTTAAAAGCAACAGAAATACTGTAGATTGTGTTTGGCTAAGGCGCTACGTATTTGATTTGTTTTACTCCACGCTAACCTGAATATTCTTGTTCAAATAGGTCTTTACCTATTATCTGAAGAAAGGAGAAGAACTTGATTTGCTTTTTTGCATATCTAACGTCTCCCACTGACCGTGTAACACCACAGTATGGCGAATGTGCTCAGCGGCGTAGGCCGATCTCTGCAGTCTGTAGGAGGTATAACCCACATACCTGGCAGCTTCATAGGGCCATGGTAAATGCTGTATGTACACAGTGAATGGTGCACAGATTTTGAGGACAAATATCGCATCATCCTACTCGTGTTCATTCACAGATGTGCACAGTGAGGTATAATATGAGGAAAGTATAAAAATATGTTCTATATAAAGTTCAAACAACTGATTCATGGCTGCTGTCATTCGAGTGAATTCGACTGATATTTTATTGCTTCTAAATTGAATTGAGCTACTGACAGAGCAACCTGGACGATTCTAAGCAACCTCAGTCTGCTTTAGATCATTCAGTTATTTCATAATGGTCTAAAACTGGAGGTAAAATCCATATGGGAACTTGGAGTTTCATTGTTTTTGTATTTTAGGCAGGAAAGGAAAATAAATGCTCTTGACCATGTTACTATTTTTACTTATATTATTTTCTTCACACCTCAAAATTAAGTACAATTCACAACTTATTTTTCAGCTAAGAAAATGAAGGATTCTTTGTCAGTTTAGCTGCCATTTGTTTGATTAATTGTCACTGCTTTGAATTAGAGATATATCTTCTAGGAAATATTGGAATTAGAAACTGAGTAATAACTACAATGTATTGAGTGTCTGAGTCATATTTATTATGTCCTTACAAAAATGCTGCAAAAATCTGTGCTTATAACTTTATTTTACAAATGAGAATACTAAAGTCAAAAAAGTAAAAGAATTTACACTTGCAGAAAGTAATATAAGCATAACTTTTGCTATTTTTCCAAATATGTGACCTCTTAATGGCAGCCAAAAATCAGATCAAAATAGCTTCTTGGATGGATTGTTACTCTAATAACTATTATTATTTGTGGAACTAGAATATCAAGCATATACTCTCATTTATTATGTGTCAGACACTACACTAAGTTCCTTCTTTTCACTTTATAATACTGCCTTAGCTAACAAAACATTATCTCCATTTGCCAGTGAGAAAACTAAGGGTGTTAAAGTCAGAATAAGGGCAAAAATTAGCACAACGATGTATTTTGTATGTTTATTGGCTTCCAAAATAACAATAAAAATGGAATGATTTCTCAGTATCTGACTAGACCAGAATATAGCTAATTTTTTTTTCTAAGAATAGTTGCTTAAAAGTTAACTCAAAAAGAGAATTAGTTGAATGAATTATTTTGAAGCATCACTAAAACATGTTTGAAAAAAAATTTATGACAGCAAAATGCCCATGATATGGACTAGGTAGAGAAAAGCAGAGTATAAAATTGTTGATACAGTGCAATATTTCTTCCATCTAGCAACTTGATTTTAAAAAATCATAAAAATACTAACAATATTTGTTGCTGAGATGTAGTAATATAGATAGGCTTCCTCTTTTCCATGCCCTCCTGTATTACTCATGTTCTGTAAATGCATTACTAATATTAAAAAACCACTGTGGTCACAGAAAGACAAGTTCTGCATTTTTCTACTTATGATATATACAGAATAGACCAGTGCATACAATTGAAAAGTGGGAGTAGTGTTGTTTAGGAGCTGAGGAGGAGCTAGAAATGAGAGATTTCCAACAATGATTGTGAAATTTCTTCTAAGCAAGATGCATAAGCTCCAGAAACTTGCTGTACAAGGCTGGACCTGTAAACGAAATAACGTATACGACACACTAGATCTCGTGCTATGCACTTGAAGTGATAAAATATTGCTTGTAAAGATCATTGGCCTAAAAGGTGAAAAATTTTTAAAACTGCATAATTGGCTGAAAAAGAATTTAGTTTTTCAGATGTATGCAAGATTTTAATCTTGATTCAAAAATTCAGATATACATGAATTTTTCAGGCCTTTATCGACAATGGTAATTTCAAGCTGTCACCTTGCTGTTCTTTTGGGAAACTTGATCTAAATCAATCTTGCTGTCTCCCTATTAAAGGTCTCACTGTGCTGTATATCACAGTTTTCTGTCCACAGACACTGTCCCTTCCCATTCCTCTCCTTTCCCAAACTCAGGTACACTGCTGCTGCTTTGTTACACTTGGACAATCAACTAGCTGAGAGCCTTTAATTTTCAACCTATAAATAGTTATTACCAAGGAGCAACCCCGTTACTTTATTTAAAAGAAAATATAAAACTAGGGGAGTATGCTATTTGGTAGGGGAGGAGGTCACTGCTTTTAGACAAATTGAAGAAACAGTACATTCATTTTAAGGAATTTGACACACATTTTAGTGTGTTATAACATTTTTAAATAAATAATCTGTTTTCCTCCATCTCTAATACAGCCACTTGTAACTTTCGTGTTAAAGATATGCATAGAATCCATTTGCCACCATTCTCCTAACAGTGTTACTCCCTAGTTTTGAACAGAAATGTATGCGCTGGGATTATTCATGTTATGTGTACGTCAAAGTGTAATGTTATTCTTTACGATAAGTGATGTGATCTAATGAAAAGAGATGGCCCTTTGGGCTTGGGTGCAGAGTAAATGGCACGTTTATTTAATAGGAGATTTGAGATGATTGTTTAAACTTCTCAAATCCCCCTTTCCTGCACCTCGCAGCAGTGGCAATAACGCTTACTCCGCAGATTTGTCACGGAGATTAATTCAAACTGTAAATGTAAGGTGCTTAACACAAAGACTAGCTTAAGGTAAACACTCTCAACGTGGGCATTATTATTACTGCTGCTCTGGTTCCCACTGCTAGTTCTTTATTTTGGTAGCACACTAGATGACTGTTTGCTTCCTACCGTCTCAGCTCTAAGATGAAATTTATTACTACCCCATCTGTTTTTAACCTCACAAGAAATCATGTTTTAAACATCAATTAAGCATTGGAGTGAGTTTGTAGTGCTCATGTGGGCTAATGTTAATTTCTAGAAGGAGCTGCAGTCAGATGACAATATACTTTCACAGAGTCTTAAAAGAGGCTCTCCGATAGGATGGACTTCTGAGAAAAACAGATGACAGAAGTCCTGAGTCCAGGAAAAGGACTCTCTCCTGTGTCATCGTCTCAAGGCCTTACTTTTGCTGATAAAGATTGGAGAGTCTCTTGAAAATCTGGAGGCAGCTGCCCCAGGATCACCCACGAGGAACAAATAAGGGAACCACACTGGACCTGATTTTGGTGCTACTGTGTTATATCAGAGATGAAACGCATATATCCATTCCTCTCCCTTCTTTCTTTTAGCAACTTACTACTTATGTATTTATATAGATAAAATATGCTTCAAGGCATACAACATTATGTTTTGAACTCTAATTGAATCATGAAATGGTTAAGTGAATTAAATATACTACATCATACAGTTACTATTTTTGTTTGCATTTTCAGGTAGTATAGTCACCAAACTGCAATGTATCTCTTGAACGTATTCCTTGTATGTCTATATTATGTGTCCTATGACCAGCATTTCCCCTTTATTTCTCCCTCCAACTCTTCCTGGCTTCTGTTAGCCATCATCCGACTGTCTACTTCTAGGAGAACATTTTGAGTGCCCGTATATGTGAGAATATGAAATGTTTGTTTTTCTGCATCTGTAGTGTGTCACTTAACATAATGACCTCTTGTGTCAATCAAGTTGTCACAAATGACCAAGTTGCATTCTCTGTTTTAGCTGGGTATCTTTCTGTTTTGTACAGGTGCAGACATTCTTTTATGTTTTTAAAATCCCATCAATAGGAGAGTGTTAGACAAAGTATTGTACTTGCATGTAGTCAACCTTGTGAAATATATTTGAAGAAATGAATCCCTCTTTAATCTGTTATGTGAACTGAGTTTTTCATTATAAACAGGCAACTGGTCAGAATTTTTCACAGGAAAATTATATAACCACAGATAAGGAGTACACTGGGTATGTTTGCACATGCGGAATTGTTATTGATACATAGTTAAGGGGGAAGAGCTAAGAAAATCCTTGATCTCTTGAAAAATGCAAAAGAATAGCTATAAACCCAGGGGAAGTAGGAAGGGATATATCGAATCCAGGGGAATTCGATATTCGAATTAGAGCACATTCATGCTTAAAGCTAGATTTAAATAATAAATAAATTCACATGAGAATCAGAAGTGATAGGCAAAATTGTTTAATAATTACACTTTAGTTGGCATAAGGTTTTAAAAACAAGCAGATTTGCAATGAATACCTGCAGCTCAGCATATCAATACCATTGGAATGCTCCATCCTCACTCTTTTTTAAATTTGTTTTTTAAATTGCAAGACAGGGTCTTGCTAAATTACTAAGTTTCCCAGGCTGTTCTAAAACTTAGAATCCTCCTGCCTCAGCTTCCCAGAGCTCTGTATGAAAGGCACACACCTCCACTCCCAGTTAGACATAATGATTAAATGCTAACTTGCTAACTGCTATTTAACATGTCTTTTAAATTTTGGATGATTTTTGCAAAACTAAGTATTGACTGAGCACTAACAAAAGTTTATTAAAATTCCAGGGTCAACTACACTGATACATCAAAATTTTTACGACAAATAGTTGGGAGAAAATTGTTTCATGCACTAAAACCAAAGGAATCTATAACATTCTTCCATGTCATACACAGCTTTGCAGCCAAAACTGTACCATAGGGATGGAGGTTTAGCTCAGGGGTGTAAGTGCCTGTTTGGCAAACGCGAAGTTGTGAGTTCAATCTCTGGCACCAAAAAAACAAACAAAAAACAACAACAACAACAACAAAAACCCTGTACCACGAACACGTGTCCACTGTGGAATCAGCCACTGTGGGCTACTTGATAAAAAGGCAGCATCTCCTCCGTGAAAGGATGTGGAAAATCCTCGTACAGATCCCAATTCTGTAGAGGTCTGACACTAGTGTTGTTCTTTCCAAAGCATTCTCACAGAAGACAAGGGCTGCCTGAACTCTCACCACAACTCCTACCCTCTCTCCATCTCAACAGATATTATATTTTTCCATAAATGGTAACAAAATATTCAGCTAATCATAGAGGAACCTATTAAATGTCCATATATCTTTAAATAAGGAGAAACGTTGAAAAAAGGTCTGTAATGAGTGAAAATGTTTCTTCCCATCTCCAAGGTAGTTGTTTCTAGTAAAGGCATTCTTCAAGACTGTTGAAGATGTCATTGACCTCATTTCAATCCAGAAAGGTAAACTTATTTTATAAGAAAACTCTGTAAATCCCATGTCAATTTTGTAAAATTGCCAGTGCTCAAATTCCTTGGAAAGCACAAAAACGAAAATGTTTCATCTGCCAAGTGGAAGATATAATACTTGGTCCTCAAGTGACTCTGAAATTAAGTAACTCTTCCCTATTTTTCCTTCTGATTTCTGCTTCTCATAGAAAATCCTCAGTGTGGGGTTGACATGAACGCAGAGGAAAGCTATCACGCAGGCCCTGATGCAAATCATAACTCCTTTCCAACTTGCGATGACACCTTAGACAAGTCCTTTCTGAACTCAGTACCCTTATTTATAAAGTACACATGATAATAGGTTTTCTTTATTATGTTGAAATATTGATTGAAGAGTTATATAGAAAATGTCATGCACATAATAACTCTCTAATACGTAGAAATCATTTAAATCTTTGCTTAGAGACTATTTTGTGCTTTCAGTCAAATAACATATTAGAGAAGAACAAAATTACATTGTAGGCAAACCTGACATATAAATATGAGACCATTATTTCCAATTATTCCAGAAATTGAAGAAGTATGATTCTCTAATGCAATTTTGGATGATCTCTTTGACTTGTAAAATTACCACCATCTAGCAGAAATGCAGATGAGCTGTAATTTTTTGGTTGCCCACTAGCTACTCAGGGACAAACACAGAATTGAACCAATACGTTTTCGATGTGGCTGACCAATCCATTTCCCCCCTTATATCTTCCTGGTCTTATGTTCAGTGTGCTCTATATTGACGACTCTACAAGAAGGTAATTAGTCTTCATTACATCTTTGTTCCTCATATGCATTATCAATTTCTTAAAGACACAAACTGCTTCCTGTACAGAATTTCTATCCTTAGCAGGCCAAAAATATGCATCTCACAAAGCAACTTTTCATGGTTTCAATTGCATTTTTAAAAGTGAAAACGATTGGAAATATATTTCTGATTTCACTTAGATTTCAGAAACATTGGAATCAGGAATCTAAACAGGAGGCATTTTTTTTTTCTTTTTCTTGTGATCTCAATTCAACTTTTTATATCCATCCACTTTCCAAACTCTAAAGCATGCGGAAGGTGGAAAGGCACTTTTATAGGGGAGAACACTGCAAGTCGATTCAGAGGTCTAAGAACAAAACCCTGACATCTAACGTTGGAGCTTGCACAAATTCAGGAAGGCAGCAAAGGTCATGTTGACCTCCTGTTTAAGCAGAAGGGAAGAAAAATACCTTTTCAATGATCCATAATGGTTCTTCAAACTGAACTAATGATGTCAGGAAACTATAAACTTCTAGCGGATCACTGCCAGCGGTAAGGTTATTTCATTCACTTCCGTTCCTAGAGCAGAGAAATTACAGAACTGGAAATCTCACCACTGGTTGCCAAAGCCATGCTGGGAACAATACAGGTGACCCTGCAGGCACTTGCCCCCCAGTACCCAGGGCAGCTGGAGTTGCTCTGTGGATGAGTTTCTCTTATTAAAACTCTACAGTACATTATGGTGAAAATTATTTTTACCTTATAGATTTTTTTGTAAAAATGTCTGATCTATGAATTTTATAAAATTTATTTAAACTTTGCAGGAGATTCTGAGTTTCCCAAAATTCTAGGTATGTTCAGTTCCAGTTATGAACTAATAAATGCATGGGTTCATCCAGATGATAAACTGGTTACTTCTCACAGGAAAAATGAATTTGAGCAAAGTGCACAAACTCAATAGTAGGACAATGGTGAAGATGAAAACTATTGACATAATTAATACAATAGGTTCCTTTGCCTTAACAATAACCTCGCAGGGTATTTTTTTTTTATTTTTTACAAAACTTTGTTTTAGACAGTTTGGACTTCAGTACCAAAGCACTTTAATGTGTATGGCTTATGTTAAACAGAAAGCTGGGGACCCAGCGTGGACAGTAGTGATAGAGACCCTTGCTCACACTTTTCCTTGTGTCCTCATTGGCTAGAGGAGAGCAAGCTACTATTCTGGCCTTTTCTCGTCAGGGCCTTAATACCACTCATGAGGATTTCACCTTTGTGACCTAGTTATCTCAGTAAGGGCCCCTCCTTCAGAGCAAATCACACTGGGAATTGGAAGTCAACGTAGGAGTTTGGGGAGTGGAGAGGAGCAAAAGTAATCCATCAAGTAGATCAACCCTGTGCATTACTATCACAAAGTGCACTATATTGTCATGATTCTTTTTGCACTACTGCATTACAATACTTACATATTTTTTACTTTTATTTATTTTTTTAATTACAGTAGTTATAATGTAATAGAGACAACAATTCAAAAACACCTGTGTTTTACATGATTCTTATGTCCCCAAGAAAAGGTAATCTGTATTCTGTGGAATGCTAGAATGCTGGTGTTGTTTCCTAGAGGCACTACATCACTTTAGGAGAATTACTTATTTTTTTCAAATTAAAACTATTATTAAAGATAAAAAGTAAATGTAATTGCCATGAGTGTTATTTGAAATAGGTTATAAAATGCCAAGTTCATTATTCTTTAGATCCTTTTCCTGTTTCACTCTGTATTACTTTCTTACGCTTTATAAAAAGGTAGCACAAACTTATGAGCTAAATTTTATGTTTATTATCCTGCTGTTGTTGTGCCTCAGATGCCTGAATTTGCAAGTTTAGAGGGAGATGTGGTCTTACCTGATGCTGGGCCACTTTGTGCAAACTTAGTACTGCTGAAGAATTCATTGCTTGGCAGCTATAGAGCCCATGGTAGCTACTTCTTCAGAAACAACAGGGAGTCTTTATCATTTCTCAAATCTTTACATCCCATTACAAAGGGGTCACCTGAGTGAATCAGGTCCATTCAGAAAATCTTCCTTTCTGAGCAACAAAAATCAGCTAAAGAATCAACTGATTATGGAACTGAGATGGTCACATTAATGTGTCTCATGGGAAAAGCTTTAATCTCTCAGTAGTCAATCAAACTTTAATGTGGGCAATGCTAGGAAAGTATTTATACATGAGATTAATCTCTTTTATAAATTGACTAAGTAAAGTAAGTTATCTGCAATAATCTGAATAGCACTGGTGCCGTCAATCAAAAAGATTTAAGAAATGACATGAGGTTAACCCCAAGGTTCATCTGTGTGTGGAATTTCCACCCAAGAACCTTCAGCTGTTCTTCCTGCATACTGTTCTGTGGATTTGGATCTTGCCTCAATCTCCCCTTGCCACCATGTTGTATTTTAGCTACTTCCCAGGGATGCATATTTATATTCATAGGGTGTGTTGGTTCTATTCCTGGAGTGGACCTCTGACTGATCTAAACCTGAATCCCATCTTCAAGGTTCCTTCACTCTGCCGGATCAGCGGAGTGGACCTGTTGCACACATAGGTCCCACACATGCAAAAAGGAGAAGACTGTCTAGATCAGCTTGTATCAAGAGGCAGAGAACAATGTGGGTCATCTCAGAATTTTGCCTTCTGCACATTCTCCTATATTTTTCTTTTCTTTCTCCTTATAAATTATATTCAGTGGAGACTAAGCTCTAGGACTTTCTTGGGTTAGACAGTAAGAAATTTATTTATAATGTAACAACCAGTATACTTCAGTTTCTTAGTAGCTCAGGTAATAGTTCTTGTTCCAGTTCCAAATGCTTCTTAGAAATGGCTGGTCACTGTGATGCACATTATATAAACCAACCCCAGTTGACAAGCCATTTGCTTCTGTATCTCCTGCTTATCCTATATAAGCCCTATCAGGATCTGATATTTTGGGAATGATCCCAGTCAGTGCCACCAAATCCTGAGTGTCATCTTGATGCTTCTGTTTGCCATTGCAGTAGGAGAGAAAAAGGAATGAGTCACATAACAAACAGGATAAGAGTCTGATGAATGATGAGCATTGAACAGAGATAGAAAAAAATTGATCCACTTTGATAACCATAGATCCGGGACCTGCTAGCTCTTTAGTCGCTACTCTCCAACCTGTTTCCTTTCTTGGATATTTGTTTTTATTTAGTTGGTTGTTTTTGTTTTGTTACATTTTGTGTTCTGCTTTGTATTGTTTTGTTTGTTCGTTTTTGAGACAGAATCTCCTTATATACTTCAGGCTGGGTTTGAACTCACTATGCAGCCCAGGCTGGCCTTGAACTCATGGGATCTTTCTGCCTTGGGCTTTCCATGCATGCTATACCACAACCACCCTACCTTGCATTCTTCACTTTGCAATACATAGAACAAGTTCAGATAATTTAAGTTTTGGTAGTGAAATACATATTTTTTGCAGCAAATTCTTTATAGTTCTGGCCATGAGTAATAATTTTAATATAAAAATACTAAATAGTATTAACTAATTATACATTCATTTGTTTAATACATGAAATTCCATACTATTCACTTATTCAGGAAGATTTATTCATAACCACTGAAGTAATAGAGGAAGTACTTTGTGTGCACAGGGTTCAAAACAGTAACCATTGGACTTAGCTCCTGTGGACTTAAAAAATGTGTCTCAGAAAATGAATTCTTCTATTTGATTTCATTTTGATTAATTTAAATGTGATGAAATAATCACATTGGGTGTTGAGCAGCACAGCTCCAGAGGAATAATCTCCCTGTTCCAGATGGACTTGTATAGGAACCCCAACAGCCTTGGCTATAAGTAACGCCTGCGATATGTCTGCCGCTTCTGCCTTTATTTTATTAATGTCACCTTGATAAAAAATTTGCCTGGAAATCTCTTTTTCGCATGAAACAAAATAGACCACTTCAATAATGTGCTCTTGACATATTACAACTTCATGTGTTTTGTTTTTTAACCTTAAAGAAAATACGTTTTGTTTAGCTACAACCATAGATAAAATTAAATAGATGACGTAGTCTCTCTTCACATGGAAATTGCAATCTTTTTGAAGGGGATTAAATTTACCTGAAGCAATTGAATAAAAATATAAGCAGATGTACATATAGAAGCAGAAAATGAATGTAGCTATTAGGGGAAAATGATCTGTCACTGCTTCTGGAGCCTAAAATAATATTGGTGGCCCATTTTCAGAGTGTAAATACCCTTAAAAATATCATTATATTAATGATACCAATCAGTGATCTCTGTTTGGGGAATTCTGATGTTTCCAGTTGAGAATTCCTGGGTCTCAGAGAGCTGAGGGGAAAGCAGAACACCAAATCTGGGTCAGGTATCACCCAATGCTAAGATTCCAGCTTTTGTTTTCTATATATCCTGCATGTGCCATGCTCTAAAATGGGACTCCAGGGAGCTCAGAAGCCATTACATCTGCAGATAAATCAAAGAATCCAACAGTGTTGTCAGGGAGTGGACAGCATTAGTTGAGAAGGACATTCAGCACGCCTCGCCTCTACTTGCTTCTTAGAGCCTAAATTGCAGGTCTGACCCCTTTAGCCCTTGCAAATTTCTCTTGCATGTAGTCACATCGAAAGCTTCAGGAGCTCAGGAATTATGTGAGGAGTCTCATTTAGGATGGACTTGTATCAGAACATCACAATTTAAAAATAAATCATAGATATCTCTATTTTCAAAAGAGGAATAGTCAAAAAAGAAAAAATTATCACCGGTTGCCTATGTGTATGTTAGTGGAGCTGTTTTCCCTCAGGCCCAGGCTTGCCGTGGATGGTTCAGCTCCTCTTTTCTCCCAGGGCCTCATTATATCTCCCTGCATGTATCATCTCTCCGGGCCTCATCCTGAATCCCCTCCCGCTTCGCCACATCCTTTCCATTTTTCTGTGTGAAGCAATTCTACATGGCTTTGGAACAGATGCTCTGGGGCCTGCCATTTCAGTGGCAAATGGCACTTCAAAGCATTCGGTTCTATTTTCTCCACAAGACAAAGTCTCCAGCAATGTTTTGAAAGAATGGGTTTTTCTTCTTGCTAACAAGTAATTAGGTGATATGGTCATAGCCATGGAGCTAGCAGGTAGAAAGCAGATTATTCAGCAAAAGGATACGTGTATTGCTCCAACCATGCTTCATCATAACAACGGCAGGGCTCTGTGCATCTCCCAACAAGCAGGAGGTATATCCCTCACTTGTGCTGTTCATATGGTATTTAATTATCTCTCTACATGTCTGCAGTCCCCAAATATGAAATGAGTTCCTTATGGCAGAAAAAGTTTCATATCAATTTTTGTAACCCCAGGTCCTAGTCTGCTGGCTGGCACCTAATTATAGCAATCAATAAATGCTTAATGGGATCATCATTCATTTAACAAATATTCCCTGGCTGTGTTTGAGAGAGTGATGTTTAAAGTCAGATCTGTAAAACTGACTAAAAACGAGACAGGTTAAAAAGAAGACAAGTATAGTCAGGGCTGAGGAAGGAGCATGAAATGAATGAACTAGAAAGTTCATCCATGAGTCAAAAATACTGCTGTACATAGTTCTGGGTAGGAGACTAACATATTTTGTTTCAGGTAATTCATGGGAGTTCTGGCCATCTGCATTGACAACTTTAATATAGAGAATAGATGATAATATTAATTTATTCAGCAGTATTTGCATTCATCCCTTTGTTGACTAAATGAATAGTCCATAATAGTTGCTTATCCAGTTAAAGTAAGTGAGAAGCAACTAAATGCTAGGCTTAGCATGGGCCCATGTGCAGTGTGCCAGTGGGTCTGAACTGCAATTTGACTGCAGAAGTATCTGGATCGTGGCAGGCACTCTGCTCGTTAGTAGATGAATCCACTGAAGTCCCTGGCTGAATGTGCTCTCAGAGAGCGGGTCCTTGGGGACCTGTCATTGGAGTATGTGTCTCGTGTTGAAACGCTTCTCTTGTGCTCTGCGTCCTGACTACCATATTACCAGGAGTCTTGCTCTTCCACACTTTTCTGCCATGATGCTTCTGTCTTGTAGCCAGACAGCCATGTACAGAAGCTTCTGAAACCTTGTATGCTAGATTAAACCGGCCCACCACGAGGCTGTGAGTGCTGGATATCTTGCACAGTGGAAAAACTGACGATACAGGACGAGGAGGGAAAACAGGCAGTGTCTTTTAAAGTTTGGGAAACTTGGCAGTAAGACCAGCACCATGGATGTAACTTTACAGCTGTGCTCATCTTGGAGAGTGGCTTGGCTCTGAGAGGCATCCCTGGGAATGGACTTAAATGGGTTCTAACTGCTCTCAGGGCAGTGACAGCAAAGCTTTTAGAGTTTCCAGTGCTCATGAACAACCTGCTGCAGCCTGTAGCACGCATGTCATAGGCTCAGCACCACGGTCCTAGGAGGTGACGAGATTGGACTGAGCATTGGGAGGCAGCTGAGAGTGGCAGCAAGACTCGCATTCCAGGTAGACAAAATTGCATACTCAAAGCTTCAAGAGCAGAAAGGTAAGAAGACCGAAGCACATGAAAGGGGTGGCTTTATAGGAAATGAGTGGGATGGTTGGATAGATCCTGTCTGTACACGGGCTTTTTCAGCCATCTTATTGGTTTCTGGCTTTGATTTCATCAGAGACCCAAGTGGTGCCTCTGAAGTAGAGTAGGCCAAAGATTTACACATGTTGGGGGTACTGGACATGGGCAAGAGGTGACGTGGTCTTCTCTGCTTCTTTAAACCTTGCTGTGGTTGCAATATCGAGGACATTTCTGAGGCCAGTGGAAACTGCTCAGGAGCATGGATCAGTAGCATATAGGGGTAGTTAAGGTGACATTTTAGAGTAGAAAGTGGTAGCAGAGTGGGCATGAGTAGAACTTTACAGCAGAAATATTAGCAAGTAAAACATACAAGACATAGTGCTGTGTTGAACATGGGCCCTGCTGGGAAGATGTCCTGGAGATGATTCCCAGACGCCTCTCTGGGCATTTTCAATGGTAGGCACTTAAGGTGGGAAGAATCAAGCTCGCAGGATGGATCATACATTTCTTTTTTAAATGTTGAACTAAATCTGAAGTGCCTTTGCATCATGCACAAAGTGTCTAGTAAACAACTGGATAAACGCAGGAAGAATCACGTGAGCAGAGCTAGTAACAAGTTTCTGATGTAGCTGTGCACGGGAGCATCGTACACGGAAGCCATGTCAGATGCAATTATCTAAGAAACAAATACAGGGTGAGAAGAGCTGAATATCCAAGATGAGTTCTTGAGCGCTTCATCGCCTAATGGCCAACTCAGGGGGCATACCTTCAGCAGAGACAGGAGGAGGCCAAGGAAAATCCACGAGAGAACCGAGGCAGGACTGATGGAGTGAGTAACAGGCACGCTGCTACAAGATCAAGGAAAAGGAGGAAGAAAATAAATGCCCACTAAATTAATAAGACTGGGCTCAATGGAGGCCTTGGCATAGACTGCTTACTGAAGTCAAGAGTGGTGTGAATTATGCAAAAGTGCAGGAGATGAAGTGAAAAATAGACTGCCATTTCCAAGTTAAATAGCGTTTGGTAATGAACTAAGCACAAGACTGTTAATTTGTTCGCGAGTTTTCTTTTGGAATCAAAAGGTTGGTTAAGTTAATATGGTATTATTCCTTAACACCTATATTTGCGTAGCTTTTTCATTTCATACTCTTTCACCCTGGATGAGATGTTCGCTGATGTCACCAGCACCACCATGTCCTCCCAAAATCATTCTGGTTCTCTTCTTTTATCATTTGTGGTAATCTCCACCTGCTCCCCATTTATTATCTGCCCAGTATTCTTGGATTCTGTACTCCGTTGGCCTCTGCTACAGGTTTCAGTAGGCGAGCATCAGCAGTCCCTTCCCCCCCGCAGATGACGTGTGTCATTGGCTACAAAAAATATACTTTTCTGTTCTCCCCATCTGCATATGACATAGCTGCTACCTATTGTTCCTCATCACCCTAATCTCTCTTAGGAGGTTTGCCTCATCTATCCTATTTATGTGGTTGACCAACTGACATTTAAAATATCAACAGTAGCCTCAGGCATGACTAGCATGGCTCCAAGTTCATCATTTAAAAGCTCCTCAGAGGGAGAAGTTCTGAGGTATTTTTTGTCTTTCTTTCATTCTGCATAACCCATACAGGAACTGTTGTAAGTGCAGAGATATAAATAAATACAATGTTCGCGTGAAACGTCGTAAGTCAAAGTACAAATCAATTTCTTTAAAAACTATTCTTTCTAATGATGTTAATATGCTTATTTGAAGAAAATGATACCAAAGTCCCAGAGGTTTCCGTTTCATCTTATTTTATCGTGAATAAATTTCTACTAAAGGTTAGAAGGCAGATAAGAATTCTTAGAACCTGCAGGTGTGAGGTTTCAAAGCTCAAAGGAGTCTACTAGTAGTGTTTGGCACATCTAAAGATACTTTGCTCCTTCTCAAATGTTTTTAGCCCTATATCTGAAGACACTATATTTATAACACAGCTGTTCGGGGACACATATTGTGTATGTGTATGTCTATTAAATTGACATAAATCATGTCTGGTCCATTTTAGAAAGTTGTCAGATACCATCCATAGGCAAAGGAATATTGATCTCTGTTGAATATAGGTAAATTTTGAGGTGATCATTTGCAATTAATAAAATTAAAACAATGAAATTTATGTTTCTTTTACTAGGAAGCATAATACAGAGAAATAAAAATCCACTCATAGATCATATTTTAAATGTGTTTGACTTATGTGAACTGATATATATGTATATATACATATTTTTTTAAAGCAGGAAAACATTTTAATTATGTATTTCCCTGAAACAACTTGGTTACAGTGTTACTATTTTATTATTAAAGTGTATGATGATAACACAAAATGGCTAGTTTCTCTGCAATTCTACATAGCGCACAATGCATTCCTTTCTTTCTTCCTTCTCTTCTTCCTTTCTTATCTCATTTCTTCCTTTTTTTTCTTTCCTCCTCCCTTCATTTTCCTTTATCCTTGTAGTGGAGATTGACCTCAGGGCCTTCACAATAAGCTACATCCACAATCATTTGCTTATTCATTCATTCATTCATTCATTCATTCATTGACAGGGTCTTCTAAATCAGTAAGTTGTCTAGGCTGGGTTTGAAGTATCTTTCTGCCTTAGCTTCCCAGAGTGCTGGTATTACATGTGTACACCACTGCACCTTGCTTAATTCTTTGGTTGTATGTAACTGTTTACCTAAAACTTGAAACTCTCTCCCAGTAAATGGTAACACAAATTTCAAATTATATTGCCATATGTTCTTCTCCCAACTCCACTCAACTTAAAAGCTTTATTGTAAAAATCTAGTCTATCTTACTTTCTTTGGTTATTATATGGAGAATTAGCAAAAATCATGGCATAAAGCTTTCTAGTACAATAATAATGAAGGTCTTTGAATATATAAAGAATAAAGTTTCTAATTTGATCTTCTTCAGTGACATTTGTAACTGTCAAAGCAACTTTGAATCCAGTACACTTTCATCAATGATGAAAAGTAAGTAGACTTTAGACACAAAAAACCTGTATAAACTCACCCAAAGACTTCCAAATGTTGTTCTTTCTTACTTCTCCCTGTCATGTAAATTTCATTAAAATTATGATTGCTGGCAATGAAGAATATGCAATATTTAGAGTGTTTACACTTTACACTTTAGTGGAAGTTCTGGCTTTAATATTGAAAATAATGAAAGATTTATACTTTAAAAAACAAGATGAATATGACAATACTGTCAGGATCAACGTAGTTATTACCATTTTAAAATTGCTAATCTTTTTCTTATGGCATATATTCCACATGCATACAATAACCCATCAGGTGGTAGATAAGGACATTTATTAGTTTCTTGAGTTTCCTTAAAAAAACAGCTGCTTCTTTTCCTCCTGAGTATAATATCGTAGTAGATGTTTTCATGAAATTACTAAGAAAATATTTTCACTTTAAGCTTCTTAAAATGACAAAACTAATTTCAATCTGAGAAAATGTTCCATCCTTAAATAACTGCTTGTAGATTTCTGCCTGCTCTATTGTTTCTACAGCAGAGATTTTAATCCCTTTTTTAAAAACCAAAACATACTAATTTCTTGAAAGATGTTTTTATAAAGGTAACTTTAATGTGCATCCTTAGTTGTGTAATCTCAGGTGGCCCTAATTCCTTCCTTTTGCTCTTTCAGGAACATTAATATGGGCCAGTAATGTGGGGTGAGTGGTATAACAGTTGCTCAGCATACGTGAGGTCCTGAGTTCAATCCTCAGCACCAAAACCCAAAAACAAGACAGAAAAAAAGTACTCGTGGTTAACTTGATATGCACTTTTATTTGCACATGTTATTCAGTAAACACTGAAAGTAAACACTGAAATTACAATTCTTCCACCAATTTCATGCGAGGAAAGACAAAGAAATACCAGTAATGGACAATTGCATGTTCTTAGGCTGAAATAAAATTCCTATACATATATTTTCTTTTAACATTATAAAATTATTACTTAAACTTGTTATTTTCAAATGGAAATAGCTAATTTGACCTTGATTGTAGTAGTTTTCTTTTTACTTCATCTTATTTTCCAAATTATAACTTTCATTATTTTTAACATCAAAAGTCAGAAGTTGTATGAAACTGGAAAATACAAACATCTTAAATATTATATATCATTTGTTAGCATCACTCATAATGTAATTGCAAATATTTTCTAATTTTTCCCCCATCCTTTGCCACTGTTCTCAGTGGACACTTTCTGAAATCATATATGTTTGCAGCTTCTATTTTGGCCACTGTTGTATTTTAGCCAACCCAGACTTGCGGTTGGATGCAAAAGGACTCAGAAGTCAAAATAGTTTCAAATCCCAGCCCCGTCCTAGTCTAGCTTCCTTGAGCAATTTTCTTACCTACTCTGTGCCTCAATCTTCTCACTTATCTATAAAATAAGCATATTAATGTTATCTATGTCACAGCATCGTTACATGATTAGATAAGTTAATATTTGTAAAGATCCTGGCATGCTTAACGCATGCAATGTAAGAGGAGAATGTGCACAGTGAAAATATGGGAGAAAGAGGCACAGATTATAGATACAGACTGAAAAACATACAATTTTGTTCACCTCTCATTATTATGTCCTATATTCTCAACTCCTTGTTTCTCTTGCTAATGACATCTGGGCTACCTTTCTTCCTTTGTTCAAAGAGTGCTAAACATTTTAGATGACACTCATTTTTCTCCATTGTATGCTACATAATTAAGTAAATCGTTGCATACTTTTCATCAGCGCAGAGTGAATTGATTGCAGTCCATGTAAGATTTCACCTCTGCTACAAAGTTTACTCTAAAAAGAAGTGTGTAAATAAGGAAAACATAGACAACTCTAGCTTTATCTCCCAAATCAGTGGCCGTTGACTTTCTGTGAAAAAGTTAAGCATGTTTTTGTATCAAATATTTGGTTAGTGATTAATTAAACTTGAACAAATTCAGTATTTTTTTATTCAGCAGATTAACAGAAAACCACCAGGACTGCAATTTATATTCATCCTATGAGCTGCACATGCATTAAACATTTCCATCTGGAGCACTGATGATTGTTTTTCTCCCATCTCATGCTTGATAAGCTGTTACTGATTAGACAGGGAATTCTGAAGCTGTTAAAAGTTCACATGTTTTTGAACCTCTGTCACCTTGGTGCTCTTTCCTTCTTCACAGATCCAGCTTGAGGTCTGCAGGTTCTGTTTTGGCTTCAGTCCAGTCACAGAAGCTGTAGGGCCCTGGGCCTGGGTGGTTTAATGCACACAACCTTATTCTATGACTCCCCTATCTCCTTCCAGCACATGCGCACATTTTTTTCCTTAATGAAAAAAATTAATCCACTATCAACTGTAACTTTTATTATTTTTTTTCCTTTTTTCAGTCCGATGCTAAACCTTAGTTTACACTATAATCTTCTATCTAAGAAAATATAACTGAAAGACTATATTTTCTAATCATTATTGTAATAATTTACTTTTTTGATATATTTAACTCTAATTAACTACAGTATGAGATAGATGTTATTATACCTAATTGAGACCACAAGGAGTTTGAGGATCATTTGTGATATTAAATAGCTGGGAAACTGTTAGAGTACAGCTAGAATTCTATATATTAATACTAGGACCAGGTCACAGGCCACCACACTGATGACCCGTATTCTTCAGCATGGGACACACACCTTGAGACATAGCTCCAGTAACAATCTTGTTTCCAGAAAAGTCCAATCATAGTCTTTTCTAATGTATTCTCCATCTCTTTGAGTTACTTGATATGAAACATTTCACAAACAAAAATTGGAATATAGTTTATGAGACATCAGTGATGAAAAAAAAATATTCATGGCGACTATTATATAGCTGCTATTTTTTGAGAATCACCTAATGTTTGTCTTTTCACAGTGCCTGTAACCCTAAGAATCAATGTTATGCATCATCTGTGCTAGATTATGTTTCATATTTTTCAAACTGGAGCTCAGGAAGAGCGATGTTTCCTATGAAAATCATTAGTATTAAAATTTAAAACCATATCCAGTTTTACATAGATCTATGTTTTCTTTGTATTTAGTTACTTACAACACTTTATTCTAAAAATGTATCTGAAGGACATGAGATTCACCTAGTAAGGAACCAAATAAATCTCCAATCAGCAAGTGCCAAATGCAACCATATCTCTATTTTCTCCACGTGATACGCATTTGGTGTTTCGATTTGTGCATGTTCTAAAAGGTGCCTTGTTACTGTACCTGGAGACAGTTAGGTATATTTTCACCCACACAATTTTTGTCTGGACTGGTTAACAACAGTGTGGGTGATATCTATCCTCCAATCTTACCTTTATTATTTTAAGAGCTCGAATACATAGACTGTATAAATGTGATCATTTTACATCATGTAATCTGGCCAAACCTTTACAACTCATGATTTTGTATTTTTAAATTCTCTTTATGCGCTGTCATTTCATTATATTATGTTTCTTCTAATCGTGCCATCCAGAAGCTCTTTTACAAATCATCTTCTGATCCAGTGATCAGGAGATATAAATGATTAAAAGCAGTGAGCAATTTATTTGCATCTAGAACCCCAGTGTCCTCTGTAATTTGCAGAAATTATTTAGCTAAGACACACATACGAAAAAAACATGGTAAGTTCAACTGAGAGTCATGTGGCTTAAATAAATTTGTCTTTAAGCCCTGGAGCGTCATTATAACCCACCTTGAAATGGTAGTGAAACCCAGCAGGCACATCAAAATAAACACTTTCCTACAGGAAGTTCAGAGAAAAATCATTAAAGTATTTTTAACTTTAATGCTAATGATGGCTTCAACTCTAAGAAAACTTTACTAAGGTTATTATTAAAGGAGCATTTTAACAAGATCAGGAAAATGCTGCACCCCATTTAAAAAGGAATGAAATGGCTATCTTTGAGCTTGATGAGTTTTGAAAGAGGAGAATGTTGAAGAATCAGTATGAGTGTAATGAAAACAAAGAATAGTAAGGAACCAAGAACAGAATAGATTGGTTCACAGAAGCTAATGAGTGAAACAAACAAATAAAAAAATGACAAAGCAATTTAATGTTTGTCTATGTACCGTTCACTCTATCCACAGAAACTATTCTGTCTCAGACTGCCTCCCTCTAACAAAAAACACCCATTCCTCTAACTTCACCAAATAGCGTTTGTTGGCATTAGATCCCCAATCTCCCAACCGAGTGTACGGAGGAGGTTTAAATAAAATAAGACAAGTGGTATGATTTTAGGGCTCCAGGAGGGTCAAAATCCTTTAGTTGAGCTTGAGACGCTGAGGGCTAAGACAAAGACTATTCTGGGATTCCCACTTTTATTAAGACCAAGGACAAAAGGTAGGGAAACTGAGGAAAGCACAGGCAATTAGCAGGACCTTGGGAGTCACTTCAAGGATTCTCCAAGTAATGAATCACCTGACTTAATGGTATTTTTATTTCATTTTAATGGAAGTTTTCCATAAAATTGATTCTACAGAAATAGCATTTTATTTGTAATTCTAGTTGATCCATTTCAACAAAAAACATGGGAGATCCTAGCCATGGTCATTTATGTTTTGTTTAGTAGGAAAAGGTATCAGAATGTATGGATGTCCTTTGACTATAGTACAGCACATTTTAGAGAGAGTGTGCACAGAGTCCTATACATTCATGAATTTCTCTGACCCTAGGACCATAATGTTCATTTTCATCCTCCCATTTCAAATCCTTTCTAGATACTAAGAGCAGAAGATTTGACATATCATTCTCCCATTATTTCAAATTTCACAGAAGTTTCCCTTGGATCATGGAAAAATAAATCAAAGGATGTCATACAACAGTGACCCTCTAAAATGAACAAGGAAGAATATTAAAAAGAAGAATATTAAGGTTTCTCTAGAGTAATTCTCAATATCAGAAGTTTTGCAGCTAGAAAACAAGAAACATGAAAGGACAAGAAATACATTTCTAAGCTCTGTAAAGTGTTTTTAACCTTATGCTTTTAAATAAAATGTTTCTAAATCTTGATAAGGCATTGTTTACAAAGTTACTGAAGTGACATATTCACAGTAGTCACTCTTATAAACAAAAATAAGTGCTGAATGTTCTGTACTATGATAAGAGAGTTTGGAACCCAAGGGCAATTGAGTCTTGAGGGGCTGTGTTTCTTCTTAACAGTGGCCGGCTTCTCCCAGCAGGAATTCAGGGCCGGCTGCCCCACTCCCAAGATGCACTGAATGTGTGGATTAAAGGAGTGAGGTACGCAGTGGACACAAGTGAGAACAACAGTGCTCCAGCTGTTGTCACGGAGGATAAGTCCCTCTCTTTCACTGATGTGACCGTGTTACTTCAACTTCTTTTGGTTTTTGGTGTCCCGTTTCTCCCATATCTCCCAGGAGCTCTGTGTGCCTCTTTATTTGAGTAGATCAGAATCCTGCCAATTCCGCTTTAATGTCTCCAAATTCCCAGACCGTGTCTACAAATGCTTGGGACAAACTTGTCTTCCTATGCCTGAAACTGCAAAAATAGCCCCTATTACCACTTTCACAAAGCTACTAGGAAAACAGTTTCGGGCTGCTTTTTTTTTTAATCTATACATGAACCTTCATACGTTTTCCTTTATTTCAACTTGATTTATCTAATATATTCCTAACTACAGTGTAATTGAAATGTTTTCTTCATGTTGGACTCCAGAATCTCACCAAAGCTAATCACAATATACAAATATTGGGAACACTTCTGTTACAAAACTAGGCATGGATCAAACTTAACTAGGTTTGATAATTCAAGAATATAAAAAATGGGATATATTGGGTACAAGCATTCAAGCACATATAAGGTTAGTGAATTTCTACATACACTAAATATTATTTCCTGCATAGCAACTTTATAAGCTATAGAGAAAAAAAGGCTTATGTGATGCTAGTGTCTCTAGAATCATGATACAGGACTTAAATTCCAGTCTCCACTTGAATTTTTTCTGGAAAATGCTTGCCCACATTGCCAACTTCTCCCTGCACCACAGATTTTTTTAGGGTGCAGTGAAGGGGCTGTGCCATGGCATTATGACTTAGGTTTGCATGTCCCCTGAGTTTCATTCCATCACAGGTGGGGCTTTTCAGAAGTGGCTGGATGTACGGGTGTGTGATGCTGGGATTCAGTGTCTTGATGCTGGAATGAAGGGAGTGTGGTTACTAAATTTGCCCTCTCATTGGCCTGGCAGAGTTTGGGTGTGGATAATGGGACGGTGACCCTGGATATGAGTGCTACCCACCCTAAGGGTATGAGTGCTACCCCCCTAAGGGTGTAGAGGCTGAATAAAATATGAGGGACAGAAGGAGGGTTGCTGTCATAACTTGCTGCTTCACTATTCCCCTGCTTGCTGCCTTCTGCTCCTGTGCCACCCTACCTTAGAGCCCGTCGGCTATGAACTTAAACTCTACAAGCGGTGAGCTACAATAAACCTTTAATCCTTTAACTTTGGGTGTCAGGCATTTCGTCTCAGCCCTAAGAAAAGTAACTGAGACAGATTTTGCAGGAAAAGTAACTAAGACACAGGAAGTTCTACAACATCAGTCAGTACAGCGAATCCTTAAAACAGACACCAAGCCTTTTTCATTTCATTTTGCTTCCTGATATTTTGTTGACTTCTTCACTTGGGAGAAAATAAGCTGCTGCAAGGAAATCAGCAGAAATATTATTCAGTAAGCATGAAGGGTCACAAAGTCATCAAGCATGACATCTCAATATGTTCTAATCCACAAACAACTATGGTAAAACGTGAGCTCTTCTCCTCCCCGGCCTGAGCCAGCACTACACTTGGCACTGGTGTTTGTTGTTTATTTGTCTGATCTTTCGTAGTACTTGGCATGGAACTCAGGGATTTGCACAGCTTAGGCAAATGTAGCTCTTCCAGCTGATTCTAGACTGAAACCTCCACAAACAGTGAGCTAAAGAATCCTTTCCTTCCTTCATTTTGGGTGTCAGGTGTTTTATCCCAGCAATGAGAGAAAAGTCACCAAGGCAATGACTGACTCACTGATTAAGAGAGGATATCCCTAAGCCTCTAAGTTGTGCATGTTGGACACCAACTTGTGATCCTCCTGACTTTCAGAGTGTTGGGATTCTGAGGATATGCCACTGTAGTCAGCTATGTTTTAGCTGGATAATTTCATACTTGGTGAAACTCATACATTCACCTCCATGACCCCAGGTAATTGCAGATATCAGCATTTTTTTTTTACTCAGGTAGTTTCCCATGTTCTAGAATTAAAATAATCCAATCTTACTAATTTTTTGTGTTTTTCTGTGGTACTCTAATAATATTAGTATACTCTTCATCATTACAAATTATCTTGTTTGTTTCCACTTCTAATACTTTTAAAATAATTAAGAATGAACATTTGTTTTCTTTCTTTAAACATTGTAATAATATGGAGTATTTAGGACATAACATTTTTACCTAATTTGCAATTGTTAAGACTTTGCCACATCGGTTTTATCTGTTGTCCAGGTACACATTCACAGAAGCGTTTCACTGTCTCTCAATTTTATATTTTAAAACTGACTTTGGGAAGGTCCACTTGATAATGTGCCAAAATAATCAGGAAATGTGAACATGTTCTGAAATTCTGAATTCTTCCATTTCAGAATCCAGATTAAAATGCACAAGTAAAAACAAGTGAATGAGGCGTGTTTCATTTTTTTCAGTCTTGGGTTTTTGCTATTTTTTGTGTTTGTTTGTTTCTTCCTTTGTAAACTGGGGCCAGTCACCCACAGTATGCGATGCTTAATTTGAGAGTTGAAGGGTAGCACTTTGCAGGTCCAGAGAGTCAATTATTTCCCGAAGGGCCAACTGCACAGACTCTTCCGCTGTCTCTGGGCTCAAAACAGGGCTGCCCCGCACCTGAGGGGCAGGCCTGAAGCTTCTGGTTCAGCGGCATCCTCCGGGTCGTGAGAAAGCTGG